>JAQGAV010002917.1:0-13908 GCA_034691345.1 Phasmarhabditis papillosa | reverse complement strand
TTGAAAACAATGTAAAACGGAAATATATTTATATTTTGATACTTTAGCAGCAATTTTGTTTATTAGAGCATCAATAATGTTCCTTGTTCGAAATACTCGGACGGATACAGTTTTGGCTCATAATTTAGTTTCTCGGGAGCTTTTATTCACTTGACCTATACAAACTAGAAACATTTAAATACTCTTAAATTCCTTTTGACCCACCTTTTCCGATACATTATAAGTGTCGCTGTTGAGAATGAGCTTGTCTACATTGACAAAGTTGCAATTAGGCCAAGCATCGTGAATATAGTTGACAAAATTAGAGCCGATAAAGCCACAACCTCCAGTGATCATCACATTTTTAGGAGTATGGGAGGCCATTTCTGTTTCAAGTCCTAAAAGAGTTCGATTAATCTTAATATATTCTATATAAAGATCTAGTTGCCAAGGGCAGAATCATAGGAAACAGCGGTGTTCTATAAAAATAGATGTATTGGGAGCCTTATCTTGAAAAAGTACATTCATTTTAGTCTAACATAGCTTCTTTACAGGATAAAATGCTGGAAATTTAGCTCCGTAAGACTATAACACCAACAAATATACTAAAGAAACGCATTTAAACATATAAATGCAAAAGTATTATAAATTATTATATATGTATATATGATGTTTAAACCTAAAATGCTTTTTACATCTTTCTTTTCAAGGGCAAATAAGCAGAACCTTTAAATAATCAATGATGAATAACCTTAAATATTGAAAATAGTTGACAATTTAAAAAAAAGTATCGATTGATTGTCCTATAAGTATAACAAGATATTCGATGGGCGAATGACTACTTTTCTCTGCCGGGGGTAGCAGGTCAAGGAAACGGTCACCAAAGATGCTAGGCGCGATAGAAAACGGAAAATAGAAATAGAAAAAAATGAACCAAGGATTAGTAAAAGTTTAAAAGAAAGCAATGACAATCAAATTTAAAAATTATCTGCAAGAAAACATTGTTTTTTCCAAGACTAAAGAGTTCGTTTATATGTTATTTATCAAACTTGAAGTGAAACGTGCGGCGAAATGAGCCTTTAATTTTCTTAGATATAGTCTCTTTACTTTTGAATTGGGATATACATAGCTAATTTCAATAATACTCATTTTTAATTAACAATAGTTATCAAAATGGTGAACCATTTTCGAGGATTACAGGTTATTACGTACAGGTATCAGCCAGTTTTCGACTTTAGACATATCAAGGACAATCTTTTATTAGTTTGTCAAAATTAACAATATATCTAACTTTGCAGGGATCTAGTTCCAAAACTTTTATCCAATACAGACCTTGGATCCCCAATTTCTTTTTTCCCCATGAATTCCTCTAACATTTAAGATGACAAATGTTTGATAAGCCTGAACTGAGTCACCTTATTCTGTCATAAAATCGGCATTCGTACATAATGATCTGGTATGCTAGAAAAAATATTTTAGGATTCAAATAGTTTTGAAATATGGGCGGAGCATGTCGTAATGTTACTAGTTATTTTTTGATTTTCTAGTTGACAGCCCGGTTTCAGTTTAGTTATATCACTAACTATAAGTCTTAATAATCAACTTGACAGACCTTACACGCTCACCATTCTCACGTCAGAGCAATGATTGTATAATGTATATCAAAAGAATTTGGTACAATTCTCGCTTCCAAGATGCCCCACCTCTACTATAGGAACTCGAAACTGTAAGGACCTGCCCGAATTCCACCTAGGTTACCTTCTTCCTTGACTTTCATCAAGGTTGCAAATTTCTGTAGCCGGGCCGAGTGCCTACTTTCCGGTAGTTGGCTCAGGTCGGGCCATGCCTGGACCCGAAATTCTTGAATTATTTATTCCCACCTTTGGTATTCATATTATAAACCGCGTTTATTGTATCAAAAACCATAGCATTCTGTAGTAAACTAGAAAGATTATATATTACCAATGGTTAACATTCCTTCTAATTACCAACTAGTTTTCAATGATACTATGGCGCTCTCTACCTGCGGTCGACGACTACGCCCGTCAATTTCCAAGTAACTTTATGGCATTTCTAGAGACTAATTAGACCTTTGAAAAGAAAAATAACTGACTCACTCAAGACTGAATCATTCCAAATTCTTTTTTGTTAAAGAAATACTAGTTTTGAATACCGAATTAGTCCTGACAAAGTCATGAAAACAAAACATTTCGGCATTGTTTAAAAGTTGTTGTCTAGTTATCTCATTATTTATATTTGTCTGAAGTATTTAAAGGTTTGAGTATTTTAGTTTACCTCCGGTTGGTTATTTCATTCCTTTACAAATGTAATTTTGAAATAACTCCATTTTTATATATTTTTATTTTTATTTATATTCTCATGTCGTTGTTTTCCTATGTAAAAGCGAACACCCTCAATATAATATCTTCTTAATCCATATTCATACTTTAAGCTCTTAAAACATCTAGATCTAACTAAAATCTGCATTCAAACGGTTGTTTTCGCGCCTAAGCGGTCATGCATCGTCGAACTAGGCGCTAAAAGACGGCCTCAAAACGGCCTAAAAGACGGCCTCAAAATGTGAAAAACAAATTTTCATCCTATTTTAAGACGGAGATGTTTTCATCACAGGGAGCGTCTGCTTGATTTTATCTAGAGCTGATGAAGGAAATGCGATTTTATTGTTTAGTCTCATGAGTAGGTTATTCAACAGTTCACATTAGTTCAAGTCGGTGTTGTTTTTTGTAAAAATTAAGCTTATATGCTTATATCGTTTGTTCCACTTAGGATCCTGGCTTTCTTCGGAGGTTATTCCTCCTTCTATTGTAAACATTTGTGGGATATTAACCCAATTCTTCGAATGTGCATGCAATACCTTCGTTAGCAATATACTAATAAGCAATATACCAAAACTGCTTGTACGCAATTGCGTTTGGCTTGTAAATAATTTTCTACACTCCGTAATTCGTTTTGAATCCTCCTATAGGTTATAGCAATATATTATATACTACATTGTAAACCTGAATATTGCAACGGACAAGGCAATATCAAAACTTTATGACATCCTTATTTAAATATTTTGTCACTCCATTTCTCTATTTCTTTCAATTTGTAGTAAACTTGTGCAAAATAAGCTGCAATTGTCTTAAATCCTAACTAGATTTGTCGAATCTAATCCCGTATACTCGTACGCATTATCTATTAGTATGTGAAACTCCGAAGGCAATTTTACTGCATTATGGTGTTTTCAACGGCTAATGTTTAAAATTACACTTGTGTATCTAAGTTATTTATTTTATCAGTGCTGATTTCAGAATTTTGTAAATGATTCTATAGTCTGTTTCAAAACCTAGACTACATTGCGCAAGCCCCATACTATGCGCGGTGTGCAAAATTTGCCTTTCTCTTCGGCCGAGAGAACTTTTGAATGTAAAAATGTACAGCACCGCACCTAGTATGAGGCCGGTGCAATGTAGTCTAGGATTTGAAACAGACTATAGTTTCCGATTTCATTTTACTTTTGCTTCACCAACGTAAATTTCGGTTTTCCAAATTTTGCTGCCAAACCATTCAGTGTACTAACAATGTCAGCAAGTTGACTAACGTATATTATGGAGTAGTCTAACTTTTTCCCAACTACGTTTGCAAAAAAGAGTCCTGGCCAGAATATATACCCCCCATCTTTTAAATTCTTATAGTTTCTATTTTAGTTGGAACTTTTCGGCACACTTTGTTTTGGCAAATAGAGTCTCAATTTATCTTCAAAAGCATTCTTACCCGGAAAGGCATCTTTAACTTTAAGAGCAAAAAGCTAGGATGAACCCGCCCGAGAATTAAAGTGCGACTTTCAAGAAGCTATTTTTAAACTGACCAAACCCTTCCGCGTCTATTTCTTATTTCCAAGGACTCTTATTTTGTGTGCTCCTCTTTCTCAAATAGTCAGTCTCTCGCTTTCTGTTTTTTAAACAAATTGAAGGAATTATGAACAGTAACAAAAAGAACATCAATAGTGCATCATTTTCATGCCATAAAACTCGCTGATAACTTATTCATAACTTTTCAGTGTATTCTTAAATCGACCTTGATCACGGTTGGAATTTCACGGGCTGGCCCAGGTTTGGGAAAATCTATCTGGGTCGGGTGGTTGTCACTCCTGACTGCGATCAGCTGGATAGACAAGCATCCATTTGAAGCAAAACTAACCATACCCCTATTATAATACGAAATAAACTAGTCTAAATATTATTCCTTATTTTTAAATATATTCTAGTAAACTTCCTACGTTTATGTTTTCACATAGCTATTCTCGCAATCAATGCTTATATACTTGGGGGCGTGGCGCTGTCTTGTCAGTAAAAGGCTCTTTTTATGCAATTTAGCCAGCAGTCGGGGGTGAACCCCATTGGAGTTGATGTTATATTCTATAGTTTTTATACTAATCTTCCGGACACGCTGGGAATATAAAGGCGGGAAGTGCCGGTCCTGGCGTCGGGTCAACTTCCTAGAATCATGCCCGGGCCGAAAATTTTCCAAACCGATCGGGCCCAAATTCTGACCCAAGTTTTCACTACTACTTTCCTTATAAGGCTCTCTATTACATTGAAACCCTGAGGAGTTATTTTTGAACAAAGAAAACCAGCTATTTTAAGTTTAGATCATTTTTTAACCTAGCCCGTTTTTTTTCGAAATTTGGACAGAAAAACCAATAATGCTGCTGTTGCCCCCCAACAAAACATAAGATAGCAAAAACTATTATCTTTAGCTTTTTCACTTTTATTATTTTGCTATCGCAAGCACGGGTTAACGCGTTTTTTATACTTTCTTCATCATTTGCTGAGTGTGAATTTAAGATTTAACTTGAACTAAACCCGTGGTTAGTTTAATTTCGAAAAGACCCTATATTCGGTATGTTATAAGAGTTAGAAGTTATTCACCACCCACAATGGGTCCTGTCCTTTAGCAATGATTAGTAGAGATGAGCTCGAACGCTATGCACGTGTGGGCTCGGCACTGATGGTACCGGTGCCAAACGTGCCATCACTAACGTTAATAAACTCAAAAAGAAATACTGGGCTAGCGGTGGTTAAACAGCCAGATTGCATTCAGATTTTAACAGAAAACAAGACTAGATTTCGAAAAAAAAATGGATTAACTTTATATTTATAGATTTAAAGAGCAATTTCCTAATATGCTACACGAATGATATAAATAGCATTCATATACGTTTCTCTCGGAAATGTGAATTAGAACATTTCCCTGAAAATTAAAAATATCACTAGTTATCTTAAAAAAACTTATTACATCATACTTTTGAAATAATTTGATAGCTGGCTTTTTTCATTTTGAAATATTTCGCAAGCTTAAAACTAATGATAATTCGTGGAAAAGTGTGTAGCACATTAATAAAAACTGCAACAGTTGCTAAAGATAAATAAAAAAACATAGTTTAAGAATGAAAAGCCAAAAACAAACACGAAAACCCTGACTGTGAATTGTTTTTGGGACTATACCAGATCATCATTGATTATAACAGATATATTTTAAGTGTAATAGTAAATTCAGTGCAATAGTTTATTCTTATGGTTAGCAGTTTTTCTTTGTGATATAGTCTATCTCAAGACCCAGGTTTCCAGCGCGGTATCACGACGGGCCGCAGTGTTATAAAAATGAAAGTACTTTATGAGAAAACGCATAAGGTCGACCGATTTTACCTTCATTTTTTATAACACACCGCCCCGCTCGTGATACCGCGCTGGAAACCTAGGGCTTGAGATGGACTATATTCATTTAGCTTTCGAATATAGATCTATCTGGTAAAACAGATGCATGTGAGACAGTTGAAAATGATTCTAGAAACATAGATAGATCATTTTTCCTTTTTCTATTGCAAGACCTAGAAGCAGACGCTAGTATTTTCTATTGAGCTTTCCGAAATGTGCAGCAATCATTAGCAGAATATGTTTTTAACAGAGTCGTAGAAGCGATGTTTTTTTTTGTAAGCATAAACCCCAAGTCAAACAAGGCAGCGTAGCGCACGGAGATTAGTGGTTTTCTAGTTACGAGCAAGTTATTAAAGGAAACTGTATGAGTATATTATACAATAATCTTTTTATATTTTGTTACAGGAGGTATAGTTAGGGGGTATTCAAATTTTGAAACATTGCAAGAGCTTTAAAAGAGATGGGCTATTCAAAACTAGTTAATGACTACTAAAGTTGTTTCCGCTATTAACTAACTCTATTTTCTATAATCTAACTTTTGCCTAAACCATATTTATAAACGCATATCGTTTTTAATTGTAAGACTTCTTCATTAAATATTCGTTTTAAATAAACATAACTAAATAACTATATTTGTAAACTTTATTACATTTTAATAGTTCGTTAATTGGATTGGACCGTTGCCAACTATTAACACTTGCTAGCGGTTATTACACAAATTTGACGATCAACGCGTGGAATTTACTGACCAAGGTCGTTTTTTCAAAGGAAACTTACATATTACTGTGTATATTTGAAATGTTAGAAAGAATATGTGCTTTAGAGCTAATTAATACTAATAGTATTAGATAATTTAAATGTTAATGATTCACTTTGTATTGATTATGCTTTGGTTTTTTGCCACCTAGCCGAAATTAAACGCCGGCTTGAAAATGCCGCGCCTGCGATGTAAATAATATCCACTTTACAAAAAATTAGTGCGAAGTGCACACGGCTATAAAACGATTTTACACCTTACTTTTATGGAAAGATTTAACAATATTTAGTTGTAAAGTATATTATGTTTTAAAAAAGAATATATAAATATATATATATATATCCTTACCTTACTTTTATTATATATATATATATATATATCCTTTCTTTAAAACATAATATACTTTACTACTAAATATTGTTAAATCTTTTAACCAGTAACACGTTATAACGTGCAATTATGCTTTTCAGAATATAAAATAAGTGAATTAAGTTATTTTAAACTTAAGTTACTTTATTACGAGTTTTAATTATGTATATAGTCTTATTTTGTGTTGATTTAAGTAATATTTAAAATAAATGGTGCTCAGGGTTCCGGATGGGTGTGTTGGAAGAGTATCCACTGCACAAGGCGGCCTTCTTCAATGATACCAGATCGATAGTGCTACTTATAAAAGCCGGTAAGCTATTTATTAAATGTTATTAAGTAATCTTAATATCTTATTTAATAACGAATGTTTATTTAACTATAAGAAAACTTTCCTATGTTCTTATACCAAGAAACCACTGAAAAATTTCGGATTCTTTGAAAATAGTTGATCCTACCTATGATTTGAAGATTTGTAAAGTAATTAGTTTTTTAACAAGTTACATATAAACACTATCTACGTTAGCAAATATGATTATTCCATTCAGGCCATAGTCTCTATGAACAGGACATGCACGGTAATACAGCACTGCATATCGCAACTATGCTGGGACATAGAGGTATGAAATGATAATAATATATATCTAACATAATAATATAGTATCAATATATAAATATTACTTAAACCTACCAAACTAAAACAGTTGATATTCTTCCTATACATATATACGTTTGTCTCGTTTCGATATTGGGAGCTGGTACAGATTTATCTGGTTTCATGAAATCGACGCTATCAATTAAAAGGGTAGGAAATTATTGTTAGTCAAGCTCCCTTAATATTTCCTCTGATTGAGCCATTAATCGGATCGAAAATTTATTTATCAGCGATTTCTATTTCGATACTTTTCGAAATCGGCTCTTTTGTTTTGTTGAATCTTTCAATAATTCTAGTCTGAACCAATTTGAATATGCACATTTAAGTTTATGAACCAGACAATGGGTTAAAATTGCTTGAACGTCATGAATTTGCAGAATCAACAGCTCTACTGCTCTCGCACAATGCGCCAGTTAAAGTTAAGAATTGTGATGGATGGAACTCCTTAGCCGAGGCTGTCAGTTATGGAGATAGACAAATTAGTAAGCCGCAACTGCAGAAATGTCTTCTAAAACTCTCTTTTATTTGTACTGAGTTGGGAACTGGCAATGTTATTTCTAGCCTATAAAATATAAAAAACATGATTTTAATATTATATTATGTTCTTATACTAGAATTGTTAAACTTTTCAGTAACCGAAATGCTGCGAAAGCTAAAGGCTCAATCCCGTGAAAGCCTCTCTTCGAGGAAACCTCACTTAATAAAGATGTTGGAAAACCTTGGTGATTTCTATATGGAGCTCAAATGGGATTTTCAAAGCTGGAGTAAGTTCTCAATTGTTTCCGAACAGACCTCTCAGGGCGGCCTCAAAATATGGGCCCGGTCTTTTGAGAAGTCTGTTTCCGAAAACCTCTTTTCGCATTAATGTTTATGCGTAAGATTAGAACTCTTATATTCTTTGTTTCTGAGTACAATTATTATATTTGATATGTTTCTCCGAAAGTACTTAATATTCACAAGACTATTTTCTCTAGAGAAATATTTTGGTGCATTGTGGGAAGAACTAGCTTTCGAGCGCAGTAGCCTAAAGCCTAACAAGAAACAAAAATGAATTTAATTTTTTTTTATTGCGAGCACTTTCTGAAATAAGTGCATTATTTATATATATAGTCGACGGATGAATCGTTTGCAAAGGTGTACTGTAGAATTTAGAAGGAGCGCGGAAATCAAAAGAAAATATACAAGGAACCTATATAATTGTACGCTCGCCTTATTATAAATAGGCCTTTAAACTACATGAGATTTGTCCGTAGACTATAACACATCTTCTTCCCACAATTCTGCGCCAGAAACCTAGCCTTTAATCTGTACAATAAAGAATAAACTAAAATACATTACTTCTAAAATAGATATTTATATTTTAGTACCAATACTCTCACGCCTTCTACCCTCAGATGTTTGTCAAATCTACAAAAAGGGTACAAAACTACGAATGGACACTACATTGGCCGATTTTAGGTGAGTGAAAGAAACTAATATAATGATTGAAGAATTAAAGACATCTAATAAAGTTAGAAACTCTAACATTTAAAAGAATCGGGTGTTTGAGCAGCGGTCTCTGAAATCCTGCCTCAACAATCTAATATGGAATACAGGTTTTTAAAAATAATCGATCCCGTATGTAGCACAAAGTAAGTCTAGTTGAATAAATTTATCAAAATTCTCTTAAAACTCACAAAATACGATGGTTTTAGCGAACTGAGCCTCGAGCGGGGTGACATTTCGTTTGTATTCAATGCTGATGAGCGAAGTCACAATCAACTCATTATAATGGACAATAAAACAAAGGTATATTAAATAAATAAGTTTACTTTTTATAATTTTATACCTACTAATCACGAAGAGTATATTATGATAATGTTTATAGCAGCAATACATTTATAAGGTAAACGTTTTAACGGGCCGGATCCGGGGTTCAGCACGGGCGCAAAAATTTTGGTACAAGCCGGTCTCGGTCCACTTTTGGAAGAACGCCCCAGTCCCGCTCGTGAAAACCCCTGTAATCCAGCAAACGAAACAAAAACGGGAAGGGTATCAGCAAAATACTATTCGGTTTATTTAAGGTTTTCCAAAGAGTGCGTAAGGATGAATCGGAAGTAGAGATTGATGAAGAAGTGGATGTTTTAATGTCTTCTGATATAGTAAATGGACAAATGTCAACAAAAACAATAATGTTCGAACAGGCTTATTCTGGCTGGGTGTTCAAACATGCAAAGGAGGTATGAAACAGCAGAGCTAACGATGAATTAATTCAAATTTATAAAAAAGCCAAATTTAATTTGGACAGAATGCCCCACATTTATACAAGTTTCATCATTAATCTTAACCTTTAGTATACTTTATTATAATCTGATTCAAGAGTATTAATGGTTTATATAGTGTTTCAAAACCTAGACTGCACGCGCTGTGGGTAGTTATCCCGCGGTGGTGTAAAATTTTGCTTCAAAAGTTCTCTCGCCCGAAGAGAGGGACGGCATTTTGCAGTGAATTTAAAGGCAAAAATATGTACTCACAGCGCGTGGTTTTGAAACAGACTATAACTTGTATATTTTGGTGTAACTTTGCAATACTTTCGTTTTTCGAAAACCATTTTAAATGCGGTTTTTTAACACTACATTGTTACAACTGATGAAACTTACTTATGACTCTTATTCTTTCTAGAACTCTTATTAAACTCTTATTAGATGGACTATTTCAATCATATCTTTAGCTTCAAATATTTTTTCAAAATCAGTTTGTTCAGGAGAAGATAGGCGATTATTCTGTGAACTTCTACATGGTTGAAGGTATGAAACTAGTATCCAGGAAGAGACGAGAACATCTAACCAGCGAAGATATTAAGAAGAACAAGTCATTCTTAAGATCGTTAACTGAAGGATCAGGAGTATCGGATGATGATTTTAAGGTAACTGACCTTATAAAAGATAACACTTCTGGTCTTCCTAAAACTAGTTAGATGTTTTCCAGAATAAAAGTGTCATTTCAAAGGAAGCAAATAAAACATGTTTAGCTAAGGATTCAAAATTAGTTAAACAAGCAATAAAAACTACTAACCTAAAAGGTTCGGACATTTAGCCTACTGGCCCGGGCCGGCCAGGCCGCTAAACGGAATGAGTTCAAGCAGCGGCCCAACGTTGAAAGGTGATTTGCACTAGGGACCATTTTTCGGCAAGGACCAGCTTATTCTTAACGCTTGGTTCGAGACATTTAGCTCATTTTAGCACATTTAGCGTTAGGATTAGTCATTATCTTCTGTTCCAATCTATCAATGAATCGGAAAATGTTGATTGCTTTGTTAAACTAACAATTAGACAAATAGATTTTTATGAACCTATACTTTTTAGAGTCTTCAACATCGTAAATCTCTCGCTCCTCCTGGAAGAATGCCGACAACGTGGGAAGAGTATCACGGTTCAGCACCAGGAGTTCCGCCACCCCTTGGTCGAGCACAAGTTCTAAAGCACAATGAGAAACAGTTTAAAGCACTGTTGGGAATGGTAAGTAACTATAGTCCCATACAAGAGTAATTATGGAGTTTTGAAACATCTCGTTGAAAATATCTCTGAAAGTTTTGGAAAACCAAATAATACGCAAAATTACCCAAAATTAAGGATGTTGCATTGCATTATTATTCTTGAATCAAACTATATGCATAGCAACTCTTTTGTTTAAATGTTTAAGTTGCAAACAACTTAGACTTACAATAAACTTATTTTTCAGACTGAAGATTTCCCTCTAAGCGTAGATGTCCTTCTTGATCTTCTGGAAATCGTAGCTCCCTTTAAGCATTTGGATAAATTAAGAAGGTTCTGTAAAGCTCGACTTCCCCCAGGCTTCCCAGTTAGATTAGGTATGTTAATGACCTTATATTTCTTAGAACGCCTTCATACATAAATGTGTGATAATATTTTTATACGAAGACCTATTCGTTAATAACTAGTTGAATTTGATCTATTTAGAATTAAAATATTACAGATTAGTGAGCGATTGCTCATGATACAGCAGTATATCTTATCTTATCCCAAGCTTCATTAGCTTTATAATCTTAAGAAAGGATTAAGAATATAACTTTAAATCAATCAAATATTGTTGTTATTCGTGTTTTTTTTCAGAAATCCCTTTGTTAGCCACCGTTTCTGCTAAAGTTACCTTCCAGAAGTTTGTCTTTGTGGATGACATTTCGGATAAAATGTTCAAGGTGCCTGCGTCCTACAGAGAAGATCCCACACGATTCCCTGATTTATAATGAGTTGCTTCCTGTAAACTTTAACGGTAGAGGTTTTAAATTCATATGTACCTCAATCCGACCAATTACTAAGGTGTACCAAGATCTCTCACTTAACATTTTGTCATATCTCCGTTTTATAGTGTTCTACACTTATAGTTTACTATTTTTATTTGTCAAAACTCTTTGTAAAACTCTTACTTGACTACCTTACTTACACCGGCGACGCAGTATGATATTATCTGCGGTGTTGTATATCTTTAAATGAAGGTCAGTAACTTCAACTGAAGAATCTTACTTATGCTGAATCCTACATTGTTATGGGTATAGGTTTTGAAGCGAACCCTAATTTAAAAATGATAACTTTCTTACTTGGCTACCTTAAGGTACTGAAAAATTTTACTTGCGAAATTTACTTGCATTTCTTTATTTTATTAGCGTTTATATATGAATAGATAGATCACTTTTGACAATGGCGATAACCTTAACTAGACGGTGTTTAACTTGCATTTGCTCAGGTCTTTTAATTAAGTTAGAAACAATTTAAAGTTTTTAACTTACTTACATAGTATAATTATATATTTTTCAACTACTTAGTAACATTGTTAAGATTCTTTATTTAATTATTTGAATTCCCGGTTTGACCCTGTTTAAAGTAAACCCATCTCAGTATTTGAACAACCCGAATTCCATTTATTCAATCTTCTGAATTGACATTTAATAAACATTTATTACTTTAATATCTGTTTTTCATTAACAAATTTCCAAATCAGATCGTTAAAATCGCTTTTGTCTTATCGTTTTTGACAATAAAATATTGAATCATATATTGTTAACAACCGTGTGCAGCCAGTATTAGAGAAACCAGCGACGGCGGACAAAATACGTGGTTGCGTAGGAATAGAAAGAAAAAAAGGAATAGCTCACCGACAAAGAACAAATCATCAAACAGAACCACCCCCACATACAGCATACCGAATATGGCAGCATGGCATTTTACAGGACCACCTGGAAGGTAAGTCTGACAAGGTTGTACCATAAATGGTTATCAAACTAGGGATCGAGAGATCCGCGCCGATTGGCCAAAAAGTCGACCCCGGCCTTTAAATTCCCGACCCTGTATCAAACGAGCAAAATAGGGTTGTTTTCCGAATATATTAATTAGGTTTCCTCAACAAACAAGTAGTTCGATATTGAATTGTTCGATATGTCCTAGTTAACTCGTAGTGTATTATTATTCCAGTAAGCATGGGGAAATTGAAGAGAAGAAGCACATTTGGTGGGGATGGTTTCCGATTTTGATCAGAGCTGAACCGATTCAGATAAGAATTTTTCTCTAAAGGCCCGAGTCAATGACTGGTCAGAGCCTCTAAGTCTAATTCCGAAGTTTAGGAATAATTTTCCACTTTTTTTCCGCGGTTTTGTACAGTACTAACTTTCATTATTTTACAAGTAACGTTTGTAATTATAAGTTCTGGTTTGAATAATCTCTCTCGAATGCTTCTACTGCCCAAAAGTGCCCTACCGTTATTTCCGTAAAGTAGCGAAATTCATCCTACTTTTCTGGATTTAGTATATATTCAACATACGCTTTGTGTGGTCCCTTTTCGTAAAAATTGCTCTGTTGATACTCCTATCGAATAATAGATGTTGTTTTCGCAGCGAGCAGCCAGTACCTAATTGATGACTCAAATGTTTAAGTTCACTCTGATGAAATGTTTTCTATTTTTAAATAGATTCTCTATAAAAAATGACTCATTCTGGATGTTTGTGAAAAGTAAAATCGAAGAACTGTTCTAATAATAGCTAACTATAAGAGAATTTCTCTCACTGACACTGAGAAACTAACTATAGCCGACGGATGTTCGGGTTGAACAAAACCATTTGTTGTACCAGAATATTCAGATTTACGACTGAATTTCAAATTTCCTAACATGTTTACAAAATATACAAAGCGTTTGATTAATCTAATTCAGTATATAATGCTTTTAGTGCAGTCGATGATCTCGGATTCGAGCGTCCATGGAATAAAGAAGGAGTGAGTACTGAGGATCCTGATGGGGAAGGTTTGTAGTTGGGCTGGGCAAAGTGAGCGCTTAACACGCGTTATCTGGTAGGTTCGAAAACCCTTTGGCATTAGAAAATTTTTTGGCTTAGATTTTTTTGCAAATTTCTATATTGTAATAATACATATTGAAGAAGAATA
>JAQGAV010002916.1:0-13910 GCA_034691345.1 Phasmarhabditis papillosa | reverse complement strand
CGCAAAACGATTGCGGGTGTTCTGCGTGTGTTTTGCGACCCTCTGATGCGCGCGCGACCCAAATTTCAGTGCCTGAGTCGATATTGATTTTGAGTGATTTCGAAATTCAAATTCTATAGAATTTGAAGTATACTTCCTTGCCGATATATAAATGTCTATCGGTAGTTTCAGTTATATAAAGTTAACTAGTTATTTTTGTTTATATAAAATATGGGCACCATTTTATGTAAATAGTTAATGCCCTTTTAACGGTTCATAATGCTGCAGAGGCGAACTAAGGATCCGCCAATCGATTTACTGGGAGCAAATTTTTGCAAAAAATAGCTGTTTATATACAACGCTACTCAACTCATATTCGATTATAATCGTAAAAGCAATCGTAAACTGCCAACTACTTGCTATTGTGCTGGGTTACGTTGAAATGTGTATATTTTGGCAACATATATTATGTTTCCAATAGTTATAAGTCTGCTTTAAATTATAGTTGTTAAGTTTAATCAACTTTATTTCTATTAACATTAGAGTGCAGTGTTGCTAGCGTGCTGTTATTTGCCCCTGTAGCGCTAGCACTATATTGTCGCCGATCGCAGCCAACACATGGCTATTTTATAAAAAACAATTGTTTTTATCATGTGTTCTTCTTATTGCTCTGTTAAATTTTATTAATCAAACATTATATAATTCAGATATGAAGACTATAATATGCCCTGGGACCAAAATCAAGATCGTTGTATATATCTTACAAAACGAAATTGGTTGTGGCTGGGTTTATAGAGAAAAGAAGGAAATTAAACTAAGACTGCCAGAGAAATATGGGTGAGTTATGAACATAGGTTAACAAATTATATCGCTCCATTTAGGATTTATGCCGGTACACTTTTCACTTGTACCATTTCGGAGTTTGACAAAAACAATCAATGTTACTCAATTGAAGAAGGCTCGGTTACCGTTTTACCTATTACTGATGATTCTATTCGAATTGAACCGAGTTCAATTAAGGTACCTTGAATTTTTAATAATGATATTTTCCGGTTTTAGTTAAAAACAGTTGTATTAATGAATCAGCATGTCCCCCAATTCACATTATGGTCACCGGAATTTGATTATGTGGACTATCAGGAGCCTACCCAATTGATGATGGGTGTAGTTTATACAACCTACGTCGAGAGGTTAAATCTGTTCATTTGTAGAAGTAAATTTATCTGTTATTTTTAGAATGTCAATTGTCAAGCATAATAATGAAGCCCACAACGATATACTGTTCACTGTAGTCGAAATCCCAAAAGAAAGTGAAGACAAGTTTGATTATTCGGATGAATTCAAAGAAGCCGAACGGAAGGTTCGTTAATAATTTCCTGAACGAAAATAATGTTTATATGAAATCCACAGTATATGGAGAATCTCTTAGGCAACACGAATAGATATTGCGATTGATATACTATTGTCAATGGGTAATTTACCAAAAATGGGTTTCTCAACTGCTGTCCCTTTACTAAGCATGATAGTGACTTCGGCGTTTGATACTGTTATTTCATCTTAAACATTGTTATGATAATACATGTTGACATACCCATTAAAAATAATATTTATATTATAGAACAAAGAGAAGAGAGTGTTCAGTTCGCCTGCAACGTATACGGGCCAACGAGGATTTCATGAAATTAATGAAAAGAACGAATCCACAGACATGCCCAAGAATAAGAATGGATATTCCAAGCCAAACAAGAGAGCGCCCATGACTGGGGAAGAATTGATGAAAAGTCTCAAAAGTCGGGTAAGCTTAAAGTTAACACTATGGTTTAATCTTTATATATTATTTCACCATTTTAATATATACATAAAAAAATTTCTCGTTTCAATCTTAACAGCAGTATTCTATGAGCAACGTCGGCGCTTGTACAATATTGTGCTTGGGTTCATAAATCGGGGATTAAAAAATCATATGGTTTTCTAATTTTACTAACTTTTTTCAGGTTAACAATGAAACCACATTTTTAATGGTGAAAAAGTGCGAGGGTCCTCCAAAATATGGCGAGGCATTTGGGCTTTCCTGTCATTCCATCACAGTGAATAGCATGCAAATGCACGGCGATGAACGTAGGGTAAAGCTTGGAGATTGGTGTGTTGGAACTGTGAAGTAAAATGATCTTTGTTGTGCCTCCTATGCAATTGTTTCAGGTTCGACAAACAGTTCTATAAGAGCAACAGGAATCTTGGCTTCAAAGTTGAAAAAATAACAGAAAAATGTATCGGCTCACTCCGGACAGTTGTTAAGAATGAACAAGTTTATGTAATTATCGTGTTCCTACTATTTAAAGGTTTTCCTTAAGGTTGACGTAGATTTGGATATGGATAAGGCTCAGCAGGTACAGCAAATGAGAAATACTTACGTGGTTAAAAATCACATTGTATTGGGAAACATTTTGATGAATTCCCAATTTTACAGCGATGCATGTACCATGTGTAAGAAACATTTTGAATGTCCACGGAAGTATGCATTAAAGTATGCAGATGTTTATCATTTTTGTCCTTTAGGGTCCATGCTGTTGTCACGTATCGAAACGCCTACAAAGATAAAAATTATGAATTGAATGCGTGCTGGGAAGTTTTCAAATTGGTGGAATTTATGGACTCTGCATACCAGATGCCGCAGCCAGATGTACTTTAGTAGATATACCTGGTTGATAATACAGTTTAGGATTCATTTGTGCCCGAAGATTATACCTGTACTGAAAGGGGCGAAGTTTCTCATTCTGGTAGTCCTATATCTTGCTTGGCCAACATTATGTTGACTTTCAGAGTCTGGAGAAGACGATTCTGGTGGAGACGATGGTGAATCTAACCCATTTGCACGCTCACCCGACGACAATGCGTCACCTGGATCACCCTATGATCGTATGCTTTAATCCCAAATGCATATTATTTTACTGCATTTAGAACCTGTTCCCAATACATATCAAGAGCATAACAGAAATAGTCCTCACGCAAATGGTTTTACAGATAGGTAATTTGCGTAGTTTTATAGCTTATGGGAGTCTATTTTTTCAGAGCCTACGTGTCTTATCAAGGTGTCTCCCCAGAAACCAATGAAAACAGAACGGTATTTTAAAAAAACTTCTATAAAGTGAGTGTTGCTTATATAGATGTCGTTTGCAATTGCCAATGCTCAGTATCCCGCAATAGTTACCTCCCAGCTGCCCAATGGTTTTGTTGCATATTGTTGTTCCAAGGAAAATTCATCGGAACATGCATGTTTTATTAAACATGATCGGTAGAGCTGCTTGATTTATATATTTTTAATTCTTCATCTCAGGTTTTCGCAGCATATTATTGTCGGTGGATTTTATACATTCGAAGCTGAACACTTTAATCGCGAAGATTTAAAGGAGGTATGCCGTGGTGTATTATATTTTTTATAATTTTTTCAGAGTGGATGTGGTTGGTATGCGATAACAGATACTATTCAAGAATATGCATTTCCTCCTGGAAGTAGAAAACCTATCGTAAAGGTTATCAAGAATTCAGTAGTTGTCAGTTGCAATCACAGTTAGTATTTGAAAAATTCTGCTTCAGATGGAAACATTTATTGATCGGTCGAAAAAGTACCCCAATCCCGCTGCAGCTCTTCGAGTGTACACTCAGCATTTTAGTTTCGTTAGATCGGCCGAAATAGTAAGACATCTTTAAAACTGAAACTACAAAATATTTATTTATCAGGTTCCGTTTGCTAGAAAGGAAGCTAAATTGGATATGCGGGTGCTACTGAGCAAGTTCCCCCATAGGTATATTGACTGTGAAGTACGGTACGATTATATGCGAGATTCTGACGAACACAGTTGGACTGTACTGTATATTACTGATAGTTCCGATTTTGTGAGTATTATTATGGACTGTTTATTTAAATTTATTTTTATAGAAATTTTCCGATGACTTACTTGATCTTTGCTCATCTCAGGTTAGATATATCATCACTTAACAAGTTGATTTTTTTAGGAAACAAATGCAAAAGACAGTCATATTAATCTCACAAACTCCGCTTTTCAAGGTGCAGGCGGTTCACAAGCTTGCAAAGTTTTTGTAACCGATGATGAACTTTCTACCTTATGGAGATCAAAAGAGGTTTCCTACAGAATTTGATATTGGTCTAATTACTTTATTAGCTAAAACAGTCCGTAAAATCGCTCTGTTATGATCTATACACACGGTTAGACGACCGTTGGAATGATATTGGTGAAAAGGTAAGCTATTGGAAATATATGGATAGCGAATTCATGTCTAGGAATCTGTTCCTGAATTAAGAGAAGTCTGTCGGGATAGCAATTCGGAGTCTTCTCGGTTTGTGCTTTTTTCTCCTACAAACTAATAGATTTATTAAGGGTAAGGAGTTCCATCAGCGGCTCACAATATGCAATGGTCGAAGAGCGTGCTGGGGAAGACGATTGTCGCTTACAGCAGTATATGCAACCTAGCACTAGTCAGCTTCGGGGTTCCCACCACCCAGGATTCGAGGATGATCGTTCTTATACTACGTAATTTTAAATCCATATGTAATATCACACATTGTTCTCCAGTGTGTCACCAAAATTACCTCAGTCAAGAGATGCATTTGATTCCCGGAACGCGATGAACAGGGATGCTAGGAATTATCAGTTTGGTGGAAATGTATCCCCGTCGTTTGCCAGGTATTCAGTTGTCGTGGTGTTTGTGCTCTTCGAAACCCGATGCCGACAATAAAATCGTCCAATCTCTGCAAGATTAAATCATCGCACACTTTAACATAAAGCTGATATGATCTAATATTGTAAACTCTGTTTTCAGGGAACAAGAACTTTATAATCAACGGAGAAACAACCATGGATTTGCACATCAGATAGGTAGTGCTGATGGTTATTCATCTTGTTCTAGGTTTGTTTTAATCCAGAATTCTGTATTTTGCGTTGTTTTTAGAGTGTCTCTAGAATCGTCTAAGTCATCGGAGGGAAGGAGGAGTAGTAGCGGTACAACTTATGAGACAAATGAAAATGCAGCTTCGAAAGTCTCGAACGTGGGAGTCTCTCACATCAAACCAGCCTCATCTAAAGGCCAAACAAATTCCTCGGAACGACGCGTTTTCGAAACTAGGCAGTATGGAGGGCGCCCGGGTTGGGGAGTAAAACCAGTTACTTCCAAGAAGGAGGATGCTAATGCGAAACGTTTTTGATTAGTAATTTTTATATGTACACATGCTAATGGTTCTTAATCATTAGTTACTCATTCTTGTAAATTATAGACTCAAAGTCATGTGTTGTTTAATTTCATTTGTCTTCACCCAGGGGTTGCCAAAAATGCGGGCCGCCCTTGGCCTCGTTTTTCTTCGGAAATCGGGAAATGCAGGCCGGCCCGACGTTTCATCGCCCCTATACTCAAGTCTATCGATCGATTTGCACGTCAGAACCGATACGGACTTCCACCAGAGTTTCCTCTGGCTTCGTGAATTTTTATGTGCGTGCCGACCCACCAATGTCTCCACTTAAGCTCGTTTAACATTAATAAATTATAAATATACCGTTCATTCTCTACGCGTGTGAAGTTCAATTAGACTTTTATATATAGCTGGAACCGTTTTCGTGGTAATTGGTGAATATTTCAGTTATTTTTTTTCATTTTTGGTACGCAGTACTTCTACTAATATGGTAAATGCTCCTTCAATTTCCTATTTAATTCCAAATCTAGGTTTCACCATCAAAGACGATTGCCGGAATAGTGGATAAGGAAAATTCATCCTGCCAATCCACTTCGCGGACTAGTAGATTATTAGCCGATTTAGCTAAAGCACAGGTAGAATTTTTTTATGAGTTGATACACGAATATTATTTCAGAAATCAACTTTTCCATCTACTGCAAATACTCAAAAGTCAGTTGCTACAAATGCGAAGAATCCAGTTGATGGAAAGAAAAAGAATATTGTTAATAAGAAGACACCTCTAATTTTTACCCCCACCAAGAAAGAGCCAAATACGGTAACAATCAATCAGTTTTATAGAATACATATCATTTGTTAAAGAAAGTTACGGAGTGCCGGTCTTCTCAAAAGAAATCGGTTGGCGCCAGGATTAGTGAACAACCTCCAATTAACAATAAGAGGGCTCGACATTACTCTAATACGGTAGGTGACAAGACCTCTACTTTATTCCCATATGGTGATATCAGGCGGCTTCTCGACCCGGACCCTCCAAGCCAGTTTGTGCTCAACCTATTCCAACCGATGTTTTAGAAGAAGTTTATTTTCGTTTCATAGAGAATATGCCCGATGATGAAATTAAGAGGTATAGTTTGCTCGGTACCTAAAGCGAATTCTTTCGGTCTATTCCAGCAGTCGAATTCGAATTTGCTTCGAGCTTGAACAGGCTCATTGGTTTTATGTTGACTTTTTCTGCAAGCAAGAAGAGCGGTCAGATTGTCCAAATATGGGAATGAAAGACTTTGCAAGGTATCTAGATTGCTACATTACGATATTAGTAATAATTTTAGGCAGTTGTTTAATCATTTTACTGAACTGAACATATGGGCTGATCAAATTGATGAGGTACCATACTATTTATTTTCTGCAAAGACTTTCGTAATAATTATTTTATTTAGATTATCGACGAATGGAGAGTGTACAAATCAAGTGTTCCTACTTATGGTGCAATAATGTTGGATTCATCCTTGGATCATGTTCTTTTGGTACAAGGATACTATTCTAGCAAGAATAGCTGGGGCTTTCCCAAAGGAAAGGTAATATATTGATTGCTCCATTTATATTCGTTTTCCCATTCCAATATATAAGATGCGTGCAATCGTTTTAATGTAGTATCCAAATTTTTATATTGGATTTTTAAACTGTTTCAAATGTTTCCAGATTAACGAGAATGAACAACCCAGGGAATGTGCTGTCCGTGAAGTTATGGAAGAGACTGGATACGATTT
Source organism: Phasmarhabditis papillosa (assembly GCA_034691345.1). Taxonomy (NCBI): domain Eukaryota; kingdom Metazoa; phylum Nematoda; class Chromadorea; order Rhabditida; family Rhabditidae; genus Pellioditis; species Pellioditis papillosa. The sequence goes on along the minus strand of JAQGAV010002916.1, from coordinate 6,962 downwards.
CTCGGAATTCTCAACTGGAAATGAGTCAAAGATCCAGAAGTTTATAAATGATACCATGATTCGTTTGTACATTGTAAAAGATGTACCCGCCGACTTTCCTTTCTCGCCACATGCAAGAAATGAAATCAGGTATGATAAGTCACATAATATATATATTAATGAAATCAACAGGAAAATTCAATGGTTCAATGTTTGGGATCTCCCCGCGGATCGTACTGAGCAGCCAAAAATTGGATCACACAGCAATTTCTACATGGTCATTCCCTTTGTTGCTGACCTGCACAATTATATTCGCAAGGAACAAGCTCGACGAATTAAGGTAATTTTTAATTGTTTTAAGAACGTTCGTTTTTCTCTCCAAATAATACAATAGTCGATTGTATAAAAAAAAGAGTGGCTAATGGGTTTAGTTTCAGGCAGCTGCAAAATATGAAATTCGCCCTAAAATGGAATCACAAACTTCATACCAATTGGGTGCTGTTACCTCAATTCCACAGTCCGGTAACTTGGAGCTTGCTTTATAGGAGTAACGTGACTTTAGAACAGCAATTTTCATCATCTTCTCTACAAGCCTTTTTCGGTCCCATGAAACAAGCTGCATCAAGTGATTCTTATAAAAAAAAGGTTTCTAACAAGGTATTGTCTACTCTTTTTAAATTATGCAAATCAGCTTCTCAGGCGCTTCCTAAACTTGGAGAGTTTACTGTTGGCCCTCCGCCTATTCCGTTCGAAACCTGTTTGGAAAATCAGTTCCGACCAGTGAATGATTCAAGCTCTTCGGGACCCATTGATATTATGCGGTTCTTTACATCGGCTTCTACAGGTGCACCGTGTTTCAAGTACCACATAAAAGTTTTTTTCAGATGTAACTTCATCTGTGACGATTTCAAAACCTGTACAGCACAAACCTCAAATTGCTTTGAATAAACCAGTATATACGGCTCCTGCAGAAAAACCATCTCGAGCAGGGAAAATTGTTTGCAGTGAAACATCGGTAAGTTTGACAATTGAACGTCGTGAAGGAATTTTTTTAGGCATTTACGGCAATAGGAACATCAAAAGGGCCCATGGTTCACGCAAAACAGATAACTCCAAGCCATCATGGCTCCGTCCCCGCTTCAGTTGCAGAAATTGAACTAGAGCTACAGCGTGTTCTGTTCTCCGACAACTCGAGAAGTCGCAGCAATGTGAAAAGGTTTTACATTAGAAAATTGCGCAGACAGAATGTTATCCTTTTTCAGTTCTGCCACTGACATATCCACTGAACTAGTTTCTGCTTATGATGGAAAGCATGTGTTGAATTCGGTGACTAACATTGTTGCACCATCCACCGCTTGGGATAATTTCAAGGTAACAACATTTGCGATTTATCCATGTATGATAATTCTACAGCTAGATACAAAGAAGATTCTTGATGGCTCTGGTGACAGTTTGATGGCGAGAAATCGTCCTTTCGGCAATTGAAACCCGGACAGAGGATAATCGGTTACGTAATATATTTTTCTTTAGTTAGTAGCCCTTTTCTAATTTGTCACGTTGTTTTATGTAGATATTTTAAGAGACCTCGTCTCCTTTATAATAATAATTGTTTCCAATGGGTAGTGTCTTTCGAGGCATCTGTACATACGTGCTCCACTACCGCTGGACTCGGCATTCATTTAATTAAAGCGGTGCAGTTTACTTATTTAACCCTGTTAATCTGCACCTTTTATTTTCTTTGTGATTTATGCTTAGAGTATAATATTTCCAATCTAGTTCAGGCTAATAGTCATTCTCCCTTTGAAGTTCGCTCTATTTGTAACCTATTACTTATATATTGTTTCCTTATATCATATTTTCCGTTTTTGTGGTTTCACCCCGATCAATTGTTTTAGTAGTTAGTAGTTTTATTTACATGAGAAGAAACTTTCTAATAATTCCTGATTGTACAGAGTTAGGATTAAATAATTTTGTTACCAAATTGAAGTGATGACAGTCGTCTAGTTTCTAAAACAGAACCATTATTTGGTTACGAAGGAGTTAAAATTACCTGATATTGCACTTGATATCCCTGATCATTTAACTTCCGGTGAAGTTGCTTACTTTGCTCAAGTAGGGGTGGCGAATCCATTGCTGCGGACAGCATTAATATTTGTAGGCGTTTATCTAGCTCATCAGCTCTACAGTTATTCTTTATGGCTTCATCAGTTGTTAACCTTTAAAGCATTTCGTAGGTTGCTGTAAAATTTAGCTTACCCTGCAGTTCGTCCTATTTCACAAAACGGTAATTCCTCCAATTCATACACTCCCGCTAACAAAACCAATTTTTGTATGCGTGGATTGTTAATCTTGGCCATGACTGAAAAATGAAATATGTAAATCATCCTACGATCAATGTTCGCTTACCTCTAAATGCTAAATGTGCACCTGCGGAATGTCCACCTAGGGTAACTTTACTTGCTGTTGGATATAATTCCAACGCCTTCTAAAAGTAAAACACTTTAGATAACGCTATAACAAAAATAGTCTTTTTTATGAGGACTATCAAGGAATGCAATATACTAACTTCCACGGCTAATATGGCATCGTTAACTGTTTGAGACAGTGGCCTTGCTAATGTTGCGAGTTCATATCCAGCAGCAATAAAGGTTATTCCGTCTGTGGTCACCGATTGTGCGATTCCGGAACATAATTTTCGATTACCTTCCTACAATGCGCAGATACTCAAAATACTCGTAGTATATCAAACCTGCCAAAATCCGCCATGAAAGAATATGAATAGATTATCTGATGGATCGCCCCAGACATCTATCTTTTGATTTGCACCTGTAATAGAATATCCTTGCCAACATTACTTGAAATCAGTACCAGGGCCGTAAACTATATCTTCCCTATAGTTCGTTGATTGCGCGAAACTGTTTTTAATCTGCCGATAACCTTCTTCTGAGTCCTGCACGAAGTTTTTTAAGACCTAAAAACAAATGGTTATCTATCAGATATTGTTGTTACATCACCTTTTCGGGGTCATCGTTTGCAAAACGGCTACACGAGTACAAGTAGTTGATATCTGGGCGATCCAACATGTATTTACTGAAAGTACAGTTCTGTCATTTGAGAAAAGGTTTTTAACGGAAAGTACAATGCTAACGTTCGGCGATAGTATACTAATGATAGTAATAATAATTAGTGAGAGATATGAGAATCAGGTGGGGGCAGTGTTTACGATCCTAAAAAGGTGATAAGGGAAAGGTTCGGCGAAACACGTGGTTTCCTTGAAAAATGATAATCGTTTAGATGATTGATGTGATCTATATAAACAGTGATAGCAACATTATAAGAGATTAATCATTCATCCTTTCGTTTTCATGCTTTGAAAAATTTCCCGCTTATTAGCAACGGTGCTAATAGTGCAGGGTGTGTAACACTGAAAAATTGTGTTTTTTTTTTCAAATTAGAAACTCGATCGAGGGAAAAAATCATTTTCAGGAATTTTGATGGCTCTCAATAAGTACCGGATCGAACTGTTCTTCGATGTCATTAGCCCGTACAGTTGGTTTGCGTTTGAGGTTAGTCTGCCACCTGATTATGTCTTCTCTTTGCTATTTTATATAATTTCTTATCATTTTTCATTATTATGTTTTCAAGCATCTGGGTCGCTACAAGTCAATCTGGCCAATAGATGTTGTGTATCGCCCATTCCACTTTCCAGCTGTGATCAAGGCCAGCAGTATGTTTACCTATTTTTGGTTGTTGATCGCTATATTTTCTCAATGTTTATTTCTTATATCTTGCCACCTTCTTCTGGTGCTATCACTTCAAACTATGAAGATATCTATGGAAAAGAATTTAAAAATATTTGATTTCCAAAGGGACCTATAGTTGTGATGTTTTTTTTTCAAGTCAACTACAAAATTACAAAAAGGTGAAAATTGGGCGGGGTCGACCCCATCAACGATTGGACAGCTCGCAACAGTGGGGTGACGACGAGTAAATGGTAATTTCGTAAATAATGAATCTTTAAAATTGCTGCATAATGCTGAAAATGCGCAATGCTTCACAATGTTGATCCACTGATAATGAAAACATTTTTTTTAGAAAACAATGGTGCTCCGATGCTCGTTCCTGCTAAAGTACCCTATGCCTTGAAGGATATGGCAAGATGCGGCAACCATCTGAACTTGAATTTCAAGCCGATGATAGTAATTGAATGTTGCTGATATGAATAATGACATGGCTTTCAGAATTTTGAAGAGATGGTACAAACAAAATCATCTGTTAAAGCTCAGCGAGCCCTTCTGGCAATTCAAATGGTACAGGAAGAGAAGCTGGAGGAGAGTGCACGATCTCTCTGGAAGGCATTGTTCTCGCAAGGCCAGGAAATATTCACTGAAGAACAAATCAGACATGTAAGTATCTAAGTTCATGAAGTTAACTTGAATGTGATATTCATTATTTTATCAATTCGCTCTTAGGCAACAAGAAATGTTGGCTTGAAGGATTTCGATGACATTCTGATGTTATCTAATTCCGATGAAGTCAAAAAAAGACTGAGAGCGAATACCGACGATGCTCTGAGCACCGGGGTTTGTGATTTTTATCTTTTAATCACTGCGGAGTTTATTTGTAGAGCTTCGGAGCCCCTTGGATGTTGGTCCACACTCCCAGCGGTGTTGAACCTATATTTGGCAGCGACAGAATGCCAATCATTGCTGACATGCTGAATCTGAAGTATGTGGGACCCATGAATCCCGAAGAGTAATTCATTGGCGTTTGCCAGTTTACATATCATTGTTTTGTAACTAATATTATATTTTCTTCTATGTTTGTTCTATGAACTATCTAGGGTGATTTTTCGTGAGATATCACACAGTGACCGATGTGTGAACTAATTAATACGCACTTCGGTTTCATGGTGCTATCATTTTAGGTAGAAAGTCAGCTGCTGGGCAAGCGCCCAATGGGCGTGTCTTCTATATATTTTTATATTTATGATTTTTATACGTAGGTTTCAAATGTACTCTCTCTGATTTCAATACGTCACTACCGCCGGCAGGACTGTTTTGACTGTGATATGCCTGGATTTGTCTCGGAAATTGACACTTGGGGTGACTAGTGTCAGAGATCCCGGCGAAATGACTGATTTCATCAGGATGACAATGAAAAAGCATTCATACTTCCTGTATCACTTATATGATCGCTTAGAATTGGGTACTTATGGGGATGGATTTCAGATAGTACATAGAAAAATAACCTCAGATATCATGAGGAGAAGTGGGGAAACTCGAATAATGTATGTCATGCTTTTCGAATTCTAATATGGATTTGCAATATACTTGAGTTGATGATGCAGGGTCTTTGCATCTGTCGTATTTTCTTCATAAGAAATGAGATGGGGTGGTTGCAACCAGAAGTCACGATTAAAGGGTGTTTTCCTCCCAGACCTTCTACCCACCGTTGTTGCGCATTGGTTGTATGGAGAGAAAAACCGAAAGTTGTAATTAGTATTCGAGATCCCGCTAGTTCCGTGCCACAAAGATACAGTTTGTTCATTTGTATAACGCTGTTCGGGAAGCTGGAACAGAGAACTATAGGATAATTATAATACAGTGTTTATTGTAAATTGCACACGATTATGATTGTGTGGACGACTTATTTTACACCTTTCCCGTAAGCCAACAGAAATATTGTTGGTTGTATATGACTTACCTTATTGCTCAAGCTACATGAAAATGTTTTCTAAAACTGAGAAGATTCAACAATTTACAGAAGTTAACGGTTCTAGTTGAACCTTGAATTTCAGAAATTAGTGCTTGTGCAGTGATTTATGCTTTTTCCAATAAAAACAGATATACTGCGATTTATTCCAAATATAATTTTTATAGCTTATAACACCCGATTCTACTTCGATGCTGTTGAAGAAAACAACTCTATCTGAAAGTGAAGATGATTCCGCGGTTTCAAAGGCCTGGCCAGGTAGAAATTGTAAAGACCAATCCCGGTCCGCCCGGGCTTTACCGTAATAAGAAGTCTTCAAAATTTTAGTGAAATTTGATAGGTTTTCACTGGCGCTTAAATTGGGTTGTTTTTACTGTTGTAATTTGTTTTTTCAATCATTACAACTAGAGAGTTTGCTGGAATTTATTCCAATCGGGCCCAAACCCGGATGAAGATCATGCAGATGACAGTGACCGCCGAACAGTTTTTTCGTCTTTCGAACATCGATCAGCTTACTAGCTAAGCAAGCACAAAACGAGAAAAAATGAATTCGCCGAAATTTAAACAATCATCGACCACTTGTAACTGTTTCACATGAGTATGGACGAATACACTAGTTGATTTCAACACACTGGTTTAGAATGTGGGCCTGGGCCGACCTGATCGACTCATAATGACCAGCTTACTGTTAGTAATGATATCCGGCATATAAAGCAGAAACTAAATATAAATATCAATGAACATCAAACAACATGAAACAATTGCTTCCCAAATAAAATTAATCGTTGGGTAAAACCACGGCACAACGGCACTCCACGGTCGCGAAGGTATTTAACAACACAGCACCCATAAGAAATTTCGTACGCAATGTTGAAAAGGCCGCGTAAACGGGCAGGATGCAGACATTTAAAATTAAGGGATAGTTAAATACAAATGTTACCGTAGCATACAAATACGTAAACCTCAATCCCAAAATTTTAGGCCAGCCAACGGTTTCGATTGGCGTCGTGTGCCTTGGATACGCGCTGTTCTTGCAGCCAATTCATTTAATTGTTTATTATATTTATTTTGTTTTTCTCCTCTTTGTGCCTTCCTGATAATATTGTATCCTATTTTACAGAAAAAATGGCTGATAACGCAGGTGGAGATGCAGCTGCCGATGGTAATGCTGAATACATCAAGTTGAAGGTGGTCGGACAAGACTCCAATGAAGTACACTTCCGTGTGAAGTTCGGAACCTCCATGGGCAAGCTCAAGAAGAGTTATGC
>JAQGAV010002915.1:0-13910 GCA_034691345.1 Phasmarhabditis papillosa | reverse complement strand
GGATAGAAATACACTAGAGTTGGGCAGCTCGGCCTTAGAGCCCGAAAGCCCGTTTCGCCAGGGCCCGCTTGGGCCTTCCTATAAGTTTCTGTATAAATAACGTTACCTACATTCTATTTCTGTTTCTATTAATGTTGATTAATCTTCTAACTCTTACCTTAGCTGATGTGGGTTCAGCATTCCTGTAATCTTATAAAGTCCACTAACTTGGCTCTTTTCAATATCACAGATTATTAAATAAAGGTTTTCGGATTCATTTCGATCCTAAATTGTTAACATATTTCAAACACATAGATTTTAAGGTTTCAAATATTATTTGTTTTGTATAATGGAAAAAGTATTACTATACAAATTTGTTAATCTTTCGTAACCGACTAGTTAATAATTATCAGAGCTCACCATTGTTATTAAAAATTGGAAACCATTTACACAGATGACGCGTTTGCAGATCATTGTTGGTACGTTGATGGTGAGTTTGGAACAAATCTCTAGAGAACATATAGTATATGTAATATTACTATTGTTTCAGCTAAGTTTCACATCTAGCCGAATCAAGAATCAAGATCATTCCTGGTACGGTGATAGTGAGATTAGAACAAAGGTCTAGAAAAAATATGTAATATATAATATTACTATTGTTTTACTAATTTTTCACAGCTAGCCGAATCAAGAACTTTCTATAGTCTGGCCCAAGAGTAATACCGCCGTGTACTCTGCGCATTTGCAATTTTTGACACTGATCTTGTTGGATTCCTATGCGCGCGGAAACAGCAGATTGAAAGTTTGCCTTCATTTTGCATATCTAAGACGATAACATTTATTCTTATACTCTTGATTAAGACTATATCACAAAAACGAGAGTGCAGACCTTCGTATGTTGGTTCATTTCCAGTTATTCGAAGAATATCAAGATATTTCTCCATATTAAGAGCGATAATATTGAGACCATCAACAACAAAGTACAGCTTGTTTTTCTGTGCAACAACTGTACATCCTTCAGAATAGCCGTCCTCTAAAATTTCAGTCATGTAAGCAGCGTCTATGTCGGGGTTCTATGTCGTAATAACGCAAAAACGATTGAAGCTTAGGTAACTATTGGTTTGAGCACCCCTACGGTAAACGAAAGATCGCAGGTAAGAGTCCTGCCTAAGACATATTTTTTGAAACATTTTCTGTAATTTCGCTTATCCACTATTTTCCTACAAGAAACTTCAATCGTTTGAAATGTAAGCAAGTAATGTTAAAATCTCAGAAAACTGGCTCATTCTGTGCCATTTTTTTGAAACCTTCAAATTCTCACTCATGGTTTTATGGAGACGCTTCTGAGTTTCAAAATTAGTACTTGTTTATTGATCAATATTTCTCCGAAATAATACTTATAAATGTTGTTTGGCATTATAGATTTGCTTCACAAGCTGGGATTTGTGTGTTAACTTACCTAAATTCACTGATTTTGCCGCTTTCATCCAGTTGACAACAACTTTTTCATGAGTTATCCCATTTGTATCAAACTGCTTAGGAATTAAGCGAAACAAACTGATTCCGGGTTTCCATTTGTTATAGAAACGCAAACATCGTCACCGAATACCAAAAACTCTGGATAAACTCCGGATTTATTTTGATTTTACAATTATGAACACTTTTCTACAGAAAACTTTCTACAATTCTGTAATAAAATAAAACTTATAAATAGTTTGAAACGTCTATGGTCCACGGGCAATGTTCGTAAGGGCCTAGATACGAAAAATGTATCTTCAAATAGCCTCTCGCTCGAAGAAACGAAGACAAATTCAGTGTAAAAATTCACGTCGTACCCCGCACCCTTACGTCGTAACACTGCGCGCGGGCCGTAGGTTTGAAGACAGGCTATATAAATAAATATTAAGGTGTTCTTTTATCTATACAATGTTACCTTCTCCGTTGAGAATTAGTGTTCCTTCACATGCATACATGTATCTCGTTTCATTTGAGGGAACGTTCCATTCGCTACAAACAAACTATTTTAGGGGAAGCATTATTATTGTCTGTATCAGAAGAACGGTAACTAGCGCGGTAGCCTGGAGAGAAGAGGTGTTAAATAATAATGAATATACTTTTGGAAGAGAGGCTTCAAATTCATCGATCTCTCCTTCATTTATGTATAACATCACTACTCCGCAAGATACTGAGCTGTAAACTTAGCTTTTGATATAGTCTCATTCAAGAGTAATAATGGAGTGTTAAAAAAGAATCTCACTGAAAATGATTCTGAAAGGTTTCGAAATACGAAAATTTAGGCAAAATTGATAAAAATACGCCGGCTACACTCCATTATTCCTTTTGAATCCAACTATATCTTCTTACAAAATATGCTAACAAAGTGCCATAGTACTCTTCTAAACTATTTAGTCTATCTTAATGTCTTTGCATTAGGAGTCAACTCACATATTCCTTATTATTTCGAGTTTGCGTTCATCAAAATTCACTTCGTATAATATTCTTTTCCGACAAAAGAACGATCCAACCTTATGGCTCTTCTGCATATAAAGGGCTGCAATATGGTTCTCGTCCAGCCAATATAAACATGCAATAATCTAAAAGATTGATTGAAAATGTTTATTAACGAAAAGATGGTCAGAGAGTTTGGATGAATTTTATATTTGTTTGATATGAAAGCTATATATGCTGAATGAATATGGGCCATAACAAAAGACTGCAGTGAGCGGTGTTTTTAAGGGTTTCAAAAATAGCTCGTTCTGTGGCCAAATTAAACTTCCATTATATGGTTCGATGCGCAATTTCTTGTTTGTGGTCAGAAACATAATATGTTACTAGTTTTGTTTTGTATCATGTCCAGAAAAAGAGAAATACGCAATTTGGTAAGCCTATGTATGCGTGCCACCGCGTCCTGAGGTGTTTTGTTTGTTATACACTAAATGTTAAAGAATATTGTTGTATAGTATATAACTTATAGGCTATACAAAGATATTATTTAGCATTTAAAGTATATTATGTGTTGTTCTTTAGTAGTGGACAATATATCCTTATTAGTATATTTATTAGTGTCATGCTTTCAGTAGCATCCTCACTTCAAATTAACTTCGAACAGTGGTGGGGATTCAGCGAGCTTGTCCCGGCTGCAAATCTGGAAAGTCTGGCCAGTCGGTAATTTGTGGACATGGGCACGGCAAGGAACGGAAAATTTTGAAAACGTGTGGTGTCCGACCGAACATTTTCCACAACTGACTTCCAAAAATGATATTGTGTAACATTAAAAACGCCGATTTGTAGCTTAACTTACGTAATCCGAATAAGAATCCGCAATGAATTCGTAGCAGGCTTCTTCGTGGAAATCGACAATGTGAAAACTTTGATGGCCTTCAGCCTGCAAACAGTTTTCTAAATGATAATAGGTTTTCAAACATTATGTATAGTCTGTAGAAGCGCAGTGTCCTGTAGAGAGCTAGTGTTATATAAAAATAAATGAACTTCAAAGAAAATGCTCCAAATCAACCGATTTCATGTACCACCGTTGTTCCCCCAAGATTCTGCGCTAGAATCCTACCTTTCGATATAGACTATAGCTTGTATTAAATCAATTTCAAGAAATATACGGTAACTTAAAACTAACAGTGTCGTCCGCAACTTGTGTTCCTTGTCGACAAGCATATCTTCCTGATGGACTAAAGACTACAGTTCCGTCCATTAGTAAAATTAGCTTATATAAGAGAACTGGAGAACAGTACAAGTATCTATAATATCTATAGTCGACGAATGAATCGTTTGCAGAGGGATACTGTAGAATTTAGAAGGAGCGCGGAAATCGAAAGAAAATGAACAAGCAACTGATATAAATATGCGCTTGCCTTATAATATAGACCTTTAAACTACATGAAATTTGTCCGTAGTATCGTAGTATCGTGAATAAATGATGTATCGTGATGAAACTATATAACAACATCTAAATCATAAACGCTGGGGAAACATTTTGAAATAAAGTTATGAACATTGAGTTTACTATTAATGAATAACAATAAAAATGATATCGTGATGTACAACGACGATTACATATCAGCTTTATCTGAATTATGAATCATGACCACAAGGAGACGGATCGATATATAAAAGCCGGAATCAGTCTCATCGCTGATAGGTGGTAAAAAAAGAAGACTGGCAGAATCAGATTCAAAAGTAATACCGCCGTGCAGGCTATGTATTTCGTCATTTTTAATATTGCGCCTTCTTGCATTCTACGCGTGCGATATCAGCAGATTGCAAACTTGCTCGTGCATTGACTTACTCAGACAGAATATTGCAAAACTCCTACCACACCAATTTCATTAACACGGCCGTATTGCTTTTGAATCCGACTATAATAATAGAGGGAAAATATGGAATACAAATCTGTGTTGTTGTATTGTTTATATTATTCTGTTGAAAAAAAAACATGAGCCGTGTTGCATTTATATCTGGATAAATTATTATTCCACCAAGTATTAATAAGAGTAAGGCTTAAACAAGTGCTTTTCTAAACCAAGCATAATCAAAATGAATATTTTTCAGGAAAAATATCCACGCAAACTCGCACAGAAAAATAACATATTTAAATTGTAAGATACAATCTATAGTGTTGTCCAAGAGCCATATTAACAGCTAACTATTCTATTAACTATAATATTCAGAGTGAACCAAGTGATTGCCAGGTTTGCAGACTGCTTTGCTTTCTTCTCGTGATGCGTTATTCCTGCGATAGCCGTAGTCCCATTATTGATTTTTCTGCGCACTGACGTCATTTAAAATGAATGAATGAGGGTTACAAGAGAAGTGGGAATTTTTGTGTCAAGGCCTAAAGATGGTGGAAACCGGCTGGCCCTTTCCCAATAAAACCCTGGGTTACAATAAAAACTCATTATAACCAAATTCCAAGCATATGATCAATGCAAACTTTAATGGTTTTAAATATGTTAACTGCAGCAAATTTGCAAGCTCCTGCACCTGAGCACAGAAAGTTCAACTACGTTTCTTCTAGGTGAGATATACAACCCCAGCATTTCTTTCTATTCAACGAATTAGTCTTAGTTGAGTGTAACAATAATAATAATGAACAATAATTCATTCAATACTAAACATTAGATCTATCGGATTGTTGATGCTTTCTTTCCAAGTTCTTTGTTCACTTCTTGCTGTTTGCATCCAAACTTCTCCCATCTGTTCCTTGAATTGATCCCTCCATCTATGATGGAGCGAAGATGAAGGGATCAATTTGAATATAATACTATTTGTTAAGAAATGTGCTATATACTTACTGGGATTCTATAAACAATGATTCGCACTATAATATATATCTAATAAGATTGTAGTTCTAACATATCTTCTAACATGAATGAGTTCAAGACTATAACAGTTGGTTAGTGTAGTGGGCGGACTAATCGTTTGCAGATAGAGGTCTGGAAAAAATTAGAATTAGAGCACAGATTCGCTCTAATTTCTCTAATAAGATCTAATAAATTTGCAGTTCATACTGTAACCGCTTGCAAGCGATTATTCTATCGACTATAGCAGTGTTGGGTAGCATATAAATTTGAATGAGGGAATTTATATAAAAAACATTATACAAATGTTAAATTAGATAGTTTATAAAAATAATTTAAACCATGAGTTAAGTTGTTTAAATTTACTTTTAGGCAAGAGAAAACTTGAAGGCCATTCCATTACTAGAATGGATTTCTGGAATATATATATGTGCTTGCTTGAAACATTTGATGTGTGTAGGTTGGAAAAATATAAACAATACTTTATACTTGAGTTGCTTCTAAGGAGAAAATGATTGTTATATAATATACACTGTTCAAACATAAAATCAAACAATTATCATATAAGTTGGTGTTTATGGTCTACTATAGTCCGTTTCAAAACCTAGACTGCAAGCGCGGGTGCAATTTTACTCCACCCAAATTCCTCTTTCCTTTATAAAGCCGGTTATAGCTGCATGTTAACTACAAACGGCGCTCGCAGTCTAGTTTAAAACAGACTATAAATTTTGCATAGGTTCTGGAGGGAATTGAGAAATTATTTAAGCCATAACAGAGAATAAATATCTGAATTAACGAGCTTATAGTTAGAAAGGCTTTGGGAAAAGAAACAGAATATGTCCAAAGACTAAGATAAAAAAGTCATTATATTAGAGATATTAGAGAGAAGAAGTTAGAAATTATTTGCAAGCAGATAGATTATGCAAAATTTCCCTGTAATTAGCATTCCACTTTTTTAGCTTACATTTGCGGAAATCCTTTTTTGTTAAGTTTTATTCTAATTGCAGACAGACGTCATCAGATTTTCTGTAACAAATTGTACTCGTTTCCAATAATTTTAGTTTTTGTTTAAGGTAATCTACCTCCGTCGTTGATTAAAATTTTTTTCAAGGTTTTACAGCTTTACATTCATCATATATTTCGTGGAAATCCTACTAAACCTCTGAAATTCCGTTTTCTATCACTTTTCAGCAAAAGATTTGGTAATTACAATTTATAAATCTTGAACAAAACAAATTTCTAGAAAAGAAACAAAACATTTTGATCTTTGAATGATGAAGGTTTATAAGATGGCATGAAGACCGAGAAGGATGAAGATTCCGTCATTCTCCATTTGCTTGCAAGACACTTTCTATTCATAACTTAAAACTGAAAACTTGATATAGTGTGATTCAAGATGAATAATGGAGTGTTACTTTTTAAGCAAGTTTTGCGTATATTTTTGGTTTTCAAATACTTTCAGAGCCATTTTCAAAGAGAATTTTTTAACACTCCATTATTACTCTCGAATCAGACTATATGGCATATTTGTTTTTGCTTATTGTTAGTAAAATAGATAGCCGATATGTTTCAACAGAGTGAAATGTTTTGGTTTTTTAAGGAATTCAATTGGGCTTCCGCCTTTGTTAAAACCATTTTAGTATGGATATTTTACCTAACTAGTGTAATAATGTTTGTTACTTTTTTGTTTACTGTTATCCATTTTGTTTAAATACTATTGTTCTCGCCACTATGATTATGTTTCTTACCATAGTACCGTAACAATCTTTATTAATATTTGTTGTTTAGAAGCATTTTATTCTTATTTAGCATACAAGGTTAATTTCAAGCTGGATTAATCAAGAAAGAGCATGAGAAAAGTGAGAACATGTACGAAATTATACCTACCTAGGGGGTTAATTAGTCATGTGTTTTAGCACGCTCGTTTGAACAAAACAAACCTTCTGATATATCAAATTCACAAAACAACGTTACAAGACAACCATGTTGAATAATTACACTAAATATTTCCCACAAGTTGTATTCTTCGCTCAGGGTCAAATATAGTGCCGGCCCGCATTTTTGCCACCCTTTCCTTCAGAACTGGTTATCCGGCCGACCCTGCCCGGCCCGTTCTCTATTCCAAAATTTCAGTTCTGGCAGGCCGGGCCGGAGAACCAGCTCTGCTTACTTTAACTTCGTGACAAACATTTCTTTGGAGATCTGATAAGTAGTATAGTATACTAAAGACATAAAGAATATAACGACAATACGTTTCAGTATATCCTTTTCAGTAATTCAGTAAAGAGTAGACTTTTCAGTAATGATTATAACCTACCTGGAAGTCTCGTATTTCTTATATTTTAGTTGTTTAGTGATATCAGTTCCTTATGAACTTTATGTATTATTTTCTATTTTGGTGGTAACAGATAAACTGTATTTGAAGAGGTAATAGTAATAAGCCTCGTATTGCTGCTGAAAATAACAAACATTACTTAATTTTGTTTGAAACATTTCGGAAAACAACCTACTGGTTTTGATTGAATATTTAATTTAACTAATATAGTGCGTACCAAAACCTAGCCCTGAAGTGCCGTATGTACGTTGAGGCAGGCCGCGTGGCCGTTTGCCAAATTTTTTCGAAATGTTGGGCATTTTGCCAATTTCTCTGAATTAGCACGCCGCGGTGCAAGGGGGTTTTGGTTCGGACGCATTGCTGTTGAAAACAACAAGCATTGCTTTATTTTGTTTGAAACATTTTGGAACACAACCTACTGGATTTTATTTTGATGATGATGATGAATATTTATTTACCATTTGAAAAGTAAATACATAATAATAACTTAGATGGATGGATGAGAGAGGATCAAAAAAGAGGACCAAATTTAACTAATACAACATTTCAGATACACAGTAGCCTATTCAGTATTGAATATTCTACGAACAACATTGATTCTTTTCGCTGTTTCTATAGTCATAGCACAGATATTTTGCTTAATTTATCAACCTGAGGCGCTTAAATCTCCCATTTGGAAACCCATTATGGGAGTAAAGAACTACGCAGATCTTATAGAGGATCTATTATTTGTCATGGCACATGTTCTTAATACATATCAAGCAGTTAAATGGGTTCAAATACTCATAGAGTAGGTAAAGAAAACGAATATGGGCAAGTCATAAGTATGAAAACACCTTCAGACTTTTTAATATTCAATTTAAAACCTGGTATTTTTAAATATACGTATTGTTAGACACATTTTGAGGAATAATTCTGTTCTTAAAATAATATAGTCTAGGTTTTGAACCAATATATAATCTTTGAATGAGACTAGATAGTACGTAGTAAATTGGCTGTGACTCTACGATTATAATTATTTAAGCCAAGCATGGTTACAAATGTGATCACAAACCCTAATGATCACATTACAGTACCTGTAGTCTTATTAACACGGCTTACAGGAGTAGAAAGGCCTTTTCACTGAGTTTACTCATAATTTTGGGAAGTATATTTATTATTTGTGGATTAATCAGTGATGACTTGTTTTATGCTAAGAAAAAGAATCAACAGGTTAGTTCATAGATTTATAGTCAAACTAAAGTACACTGCAGTTGACTTGACCATCTGTTTCACTAAATGTTTGTAACATTTGGGAAATACAATATTATCACACAAGATTCGACAAACATTCAAAGACAATCAAAATTTTACTTTTATTAAGTCGTGTGTAAAATCAGAAAGTATGATTAATGTACAAGTGATTGGGTATAGTGGGTTTGATCTCTATAAAAGTAGCTTTTACATTTCGTATGAAGGAAGCTATTTGGGAAACTTATATATAGTCCATCTCAAGACCTAGGTTTCCAGCGTGGTTTCACGAGTAAAAATTGACTGTACTTTTGGAGAAAACGCACCACATGGACCGAATTTACATTCATTTTTTATTACACTGCGCCACTTTCGTGATATCGCTGGAAACCTTGGTCATGAGATGGACTATAGCACATGTCGTTTAAGTAAGTAATAAGTAAATCAAATGTTTCGAAAAAATGTAAGTTTGGTTGGTTAATTCAGAAAATAGTTTGTAATCCATCCGGATCGAGTTGTGTACTAACTCCACCTTGTGTCATTGTTTTCATTGTTATAATTATAGTAAAATATAAAATAGTTATTACTTTCAGATACAAAACGAAATTCTCGGAATAGCAAAGAGTGTTACTTATTTTACTTTTATATCATTTTCTTCTATAATTACTTTCAAATGCTTTTTCGACATTCATACTTCTATGGATATTACAAAAATGTCAGCTAGAGTTAGAGAATCGCATACGATGTTTAGAATCAGTTTGCTGGGAAAGGTAGGATACATACTCTATCACAACAGATAGGTTGAATGAGCAGTATCCTGTGGCGCAGCGGTTAAATCCTGAATCCTATCCTGAAGTATCCTGAAGTGAAGTGAATAAATCCTGAAGTTAAATAAAGATGAATCTACGCAATACACCAAGTTTCATGCATTTCTCCATAGAAAACCGGCTGCTACCCAATAATGCAATACAAGGCCACAATCCTTCCTCCCGAGCCCCGACCTATGAAACATTCAACTTGTGGATTTTTTTTCTGTTTTTGTTTTTAACGGTCTCGGTAACAAATGAATTAATCTATTATACTCTATACCCGGTGGCCGTAGCATAGAAACGCCTGGGTGCCGGAGAAGTTGTGGAGTGTTACTCGGGCAGCTATAGCCTCCCGGGAACCCACCCGGGCGTTTCTATGCTACAACAACTGGATTGTTTGCTGTAAGCGTTTTTGCAACAATTCATACTAAATACTTGGCTTCAAGTAGATCATTTCTTGCAAACCGGTAACTGTATTTCTATGCTAACGTTAACAACATTTTCAAAGAGGTTACAATTGAGAATTAATTATTTATTATTTATTAATTATTTAATTTCCGGTGAAATAACCAGTCTACTAAAAATATAATAAACCCCAAAGGAAGTAAACTAATACCACACTTTATTACTTTTTCTTTCAGGCTGTTTTCTCACTGATATTCCCTTTGACTACCGTGTACTGGTCATTGCAGAAATATCTGGAGTGGAACGATAAATGGTATTTGGCTACAGTAAGTATTAGAGTTGAACTGCCCGGTCCAGCACGGCGGGCCCTATTAAGCTTAAATTACGAGCCCGGTTCCGCACTTTTTTCATTTGTTCAGCACAGGTTCAGCACAGCACACACACAGCACGGTTCATTTGTTTGAGGTAATAAGCTTCTGACTGAAAAGAATGAATTTGTTCTTTTCTATTATATAAGATTTGGTTAAAATGATCAAAAAAATAGTTTATTTTACTGTAATTTGCACAACAATTCTAACACCTTAACGGAGCCCACTACTCCGCACGGGCATGTGTCGATCGGCGTTCCGTTAAATAACGCCAGACCGCGCCCGGCCGGACGAAGTTGACCGCATGTTGCGGAGCAATTTCAGTATCATCAGTACATATATCTACTAAATTACGTACAACTACTATCTACTACTGAATATTAGTTGTTTCTTTCACTCTTCAACAGTTGCTATTCTTATATTCAAAAAACTCTTTAATGTTATTCAGATATTTCGTCTTATTTATGGTACAAGTCCGACTACAACCACCATAATATCCCATTTGAGTCTAATTCGATACATTCGTAAAAGAAGAAAACCTGGACAGAAGACAGTATTCGTATCCAGAAGCTCATCTTTTGAAATATGAAGATGATGAATGAATGAATGAATGCATATTTATTGTTTTACAGAAAACGATTAAGGAATTAGCTTTAGTAAAGACACATTTCCCGACTTACTTTGCTGAAGTAGAATGTTTCACATAAAAGTAAATATATTATATCCCTATTATGAATTGATAAGGAAGCTTCCTATTCATACTTTTCCCTGGTGCTCATTTACGCGCCTTAACATTCCTTGTGAAAGTCAATAAAGGGTTGCAAAGTCCACGGATGATTTATGAAATCATACATCCGCTTTTTAAGAGTTTCATGACGTGTCTATATTAGTATTACTGCAAATGCAAGGTGAATATTACTGGACGGTTCATCTAAATAATATGAAAGAGCCCTTCGATCTAAGTCGTTGAATACTATTTGTCTTTTCATATGAATGAAAAGTTAATATACCATAGGTTATACGATACAAAGTAATACAATACAAATGAAATAATTCGTATAATACATATTTAAGGGGAGAGAGTCATAAGACCATGTTAACCCTGTTTAAATTAAAAAATAATAGATATTTCAAACAAAAATGTGATAAAGAAAATTTCTACTAAGAAAGTGTTCAATTCAGGATGAAAAACTCTCTCTCTCTCTCTCTCTCTAGTGGTCTCACAAATCCGTTGAGAATGAATACGAGCCTTCGAAGGTAGTACATTTCTCTTTCCGAAGATATTTTCAGTTCTCAACATTCTTGAGAAGATGTTTTTAGTATTCTTAAACTATAGTTTAATGTATCTTCCATAACTTCATTCTACCTACTAACAAATGCGTCGGCTGGCTGGTTTGAAGAATCTTCGCTCGCGGTCCCAAAAGTCGGTTCCTAGAAGTAGAAGCACATCTAGTGGTAAAGGTCAGTTTACTAAAATGATTATTTAGTGAAAGTTGTAGACTTTGATAAAGTGAAATTGAAGCCCACTAAAATTTCTTCCTATATTCACTACTGAAACATTGCAAATATTTAATTGAAATATTGTCTACAATCTTTTTTCTGTAGATTTATAGGGAGAATATCCAGGGGAATAACAGTGTTGCATAAAATATATTGGAAACCTTTCTGTCAAACGTACTTAAATTTTAATCTTGTCCGCTTCTCCTCCGATAGAGATATCTCTTGATAACATACTATATATAGTATTAAATAGACTAACATTACAAAGATAATGCTAGTAATATAAACTAAGTTATTCGATTAGAACTAATATAATAAACATAGCACATAGTAAATAATAATATAATAAATATAATATAATAAACATAGTAATATAAATATTCGATTAGAACAGTTTTATGTAGAACACGGTTTCCTCTAGTGTATTTTGAACATTTACAGAGTGCAAAATGAAATTGCACTATAAGAAGTGTACCTGCATGTAACGAAATTAAATATACAATAAAACATACACAACTTGAATTTATCTGCACTTGTTCAGGAGCTGCCCGCAGAGATACATCTTCTTCGTCGACTTCAAGGGATTCATCATGTTCGTCTTCCTACCTAACTAACTCGCGGACAACTTCGACTGATTATTCAAGTATTACAGACAGTCAACTGACTAGCAGTCAACTAAATACGTCTGACTACAACTCGATCAGTGAAGCCAGCTCTACCGTAAGTGGAAAAACACCTTTTCGCGTATTAAATAGTAGTGTTACTTTAATAAAAATAAAAGTTAAAAATTTCTATAAGGGAAAGTTTCGATAGTCGATGCGCAAATATAGGGCAGCCAACATTTCGCTGGAGCGCTAATCATTTAAATTTGGAGCGTTATTCATTAGCTTCAGTTAAAGTTTCCTAATTGAAGTTGATGAACCTGATTTCATTTTGTTCCCAAAACTTCAATGAACATTACATGAATTATAGTTGCAAGGAAAATTTCCAAACTGAAAATCTGAAAATATTTAGGACGTTTCCACCAATTCCTTTGTGAGCATTGATGTTGACTCGGAGGAGGATACAAATTCTGAAGATTCAAATCCTGGAGAAGCAATTGTTCAGGTAAGAACATCTGCAAAATGTCTAGTTTGAAGGCAGTTGTTGATGTTGTCTATTGAATCAATTAATGGTGGTATATTCTGAAATGGAAGATACTACTTTCGTCTTGGCTGCAATCTTTGAGAATTGACCCCTCCCTCCCAAGGGCTAATATGAAAGTTCCCATATTCCTGTAGTCAGCCTGGTGTAAGCCGCCTACTTCCGGATTAGCCCACCATCTTTTAGGGATCTAAACTATAATTTTTCCGTACTCCCATTATCACTGCGGTTTTTCAGCGTGAGAGCCGTTCTCGTTACCGTCGTGGCGCAAAAGAGAAAAACCCGAACCACCAGTCATATTCAGACACAGACAAGGGAGACAGACTGCAAAGAAAGGTAACGAAACTAAGAAGACTGAATAATGACTGGGCACAATATTATACCAAGTTTTGTTTATTCAAATTCAAAGTGAAAAGACCGTGTTAGAGGAACTGTGATAAGGTAATGCAGAATCCTTATAATTTGAAATTTTCTTCAAAAACGTATATTTTTTGTTACTAAATTATTGAAATGGGGTAAATAAACCACGGTTAATTCAATTCTACAGCTAATTTTCTGAAATTTTCCTCTTGGCACTCTATTTGGGTGACAGTCACATTTTCATCCTGCTAGCCTAGAATCCCAGGTTTCCCCATAAAGAGTTTCGTCTTCGATTTCCAAATAAAAACAGAAAATGTTTATCCTTGTAGATTGCTGAATGTATTCGTAGTACACTGGTTCCAATAGAAGAAAATCAAACTGTCATTGAGAACGATGCCGGCTTTATGGCACAGAAAATCAATATGATGGGACAAGTAGAGTGGAATAGACACTTTCCACCGGATACTAT
>JAQGAV010002914.1:0-13913 GCA_034691345.1 Phasmarhabditis papillosa | reverse complement strand
CGAAACGAAACTTACAACCTTATTATTACATAATATATGTTTGTTCGTCTTATATGTTAATGAAAAATACTAAGTTCCTTTTTATAATTTTCTTACTCTATTTGTTAAATATTCCTAATAAGTCAGTAATAGAGTCTTAAATTCCTATCTGGAGTGCAATACTGAACTAGCTGCAATAAATGAACTAAGTCGAGACCTAGATACCGATGAATATTATTTTATAAGGTTTCTTAATAATTCAGTATTGCACTCCAGAGACCTAGATAGGAGACCTAGATACCGATGGCATTCAAACAATAAGAAAATGAGAAACAAACGTTAGCCATCTTTTAAATCATGTGAGGTTGCTTTCAAAATTATGATATATATTGTCAAATCAATTCACATTATATATTTTCATTTTCAGTACATCTGGTTGCTGTACATCGTGATTGCATGCCTAAACCAAATGGTCCGGAAGATTCGCAATTCGTGCTGGGGTGCAAATTAAGCTATGATACGATTGTACAACGGAAAACGGGACCAAATTTAGTAACATGTTATTGTGATACGGATTTGTGTAATTTTTAATAAACATTGTGTATAGAACATTGTGTATTGTTAAATGAAAACAAATGTACTTTTGAAGAGAAGAATCCCGAATCCTCAACATCCTTATCCTTAACACCTCTGATCCTCATTATGCTAGGCTGGAACAACATCTATCGTTGTAGAGCTATCTAAAGAAAATCTGCACCTTCCAATTGCTTCACGAAGGTTTCTATATCTTGTACTTCAAAATGATTAATTTAAAGCAAACTTGTTGACATGTAGAATAATTGTATTTCTATGGATCATTCGCATATGAAACTGATTCCATAACAAACTTAGCGTCATAGCGGTTACTGAAGCTTTTGAAATTAGAAACTCATTACCATTTACATATGTCTTAAATCAATTATTGTATTCAATGAGACAATTCAAAAGTTTGTTCGAGCCAAGTTAAACAAAATTGTTCTATTTTCTCTTTATTTTTCATATAAACTATTTTCTATCGCTAAACACTACGGAGCAATACACTAGAGTTGGGCGTTTCGACCCGGTTTCGGTTTGAAATCGGTTGAAGCAAAAACAGGTTTCCGGTTGTCTGGTTGAGCTTAAACCCGAATTTCCACGGGGCAAACCATGTTTCCCTTACCATCTTTGCTGTTATCACATAGTATACCTCTAAACCTGGATGTGGGGCTCAATATACAGACCGGGCCAAGCTGGAGTCTAAATTTTAAGGTAAATCTTCAGTCTGTCCAGCCTGTATTGAATAATTTGATCTTTACAGCATATTTAGGTTAGTCTTTCTAGGAAATACAATTTAGCCGATGTGTTCTAATTTGAGCAAACTTACATTTCGGAGAGTGTTGTATTTGTTTTTAAACACAACCGGTTTCAAAGTTATTCTTGGCTAATTTCTCAGAAGTTTGTTTTTGTTGTATCAAATTACCAGCCACGCATCAGTTCGTATAAAGGTGTTCACCTTGAGCATCTTTACATCTAAACCTATTCAACTAACATGCTGCATTTCAAATTGTTTGGCTTAATTCTAACGTTTTCGTTGGTTTTGGTTACCGAACAGGTGTGTTCAATATACTGCGTATTATATACAAAATATTTGACTGCGGTGTATAATAGTATCTTTCGCAAGGAAAAATAGGTACATAATTTGTTTATATATTTTGACTATATTTTTGTTACAAATTTGTTGTTACTTTACTGTACAATATCCAGAACAATACCTATAACTCAAGAAAGTTGTTGAGCTCTTGTTTTCAACTATTAGGGTTGTTAAAATGTTCAATTCAGAACTGAAATTAATAAATTATCCACTTTTTTTATATTTCAGACCTATTTTGGCGATATTCGACATTGGGTTGACAAGGTAAAGCATCGAATGCGTTCTGGTTACCTTCAAAAAGGACCAAAACCCTCGGAAAGGCATAATCAGTGCAGAGACGCTTGTAGAACATACGAAATATGTATAAGCTCAAAGCGGATAAGGAAAATGTGTGTAAAACCTTATTATTGTAGATGTTAACTAGTTTATGTTTTTTTATTTATGTTAATTAATGTGCAGTCAATAATATACTGTACTTGGATAAAATATTATATTTGTATTAGAAATGTTTCTCTCTCTCTCAGAAGAACAAAACAAAAACAGAACTGTTAGTCGACCTGTACTCCTCTTTTCCATACTTTTTGTGAATAACTGCTACTGTTTTTGTGAGGAACTTCACAATATATAAACCGCAACTAATCTTCAAATCGGTGTCGACCACATGCAATCTCATAAGCATTCGAGCTGAATAATGTTCGATAATCATGGTTCAGGTAAAAAACCTTGATCACCTGGCTGTGCAACTCAACTAAACTTATAAGCGATCTATAGTAGTTTTCAAGAACCAGACCGGAAGCGCCGTAGTCGATCTGGGCGAGGGCGCCGAAAATAAATACGCCTGCGGCATTGCAAGCTGTCTTGCTCACGTTTGAGAACACTGGGTAAATTAGTTAAATGCTGAGGTAAAAATATGTGATTAAATAATTGATTTGTTCAGATCTCATTGTTCTTTCAACGGTGTAAAACATTTCTGCATATTAATTGTTTTAGTACTCTGCATGTCTGGACTCTATTCTTTAACCAAGAACAAAAGATCAAGATCGGTATGGAGCGCATTCGCTTCAAATTTCATAACATTTCACTAAGATTGTATATTTATGTTGGTTAACTTGATAATATAGTTCACTCTAGCAAGCTTGGTTTTACATTGATACATACTGCCTTTAGTAAAATACTTTATATTTAAAAGGAGCTGCCAGCATAGTGATTTGCAACATTAGCAACAAGGTTTATCATAGAGAAACCGACCCTGAGCTAAATGAATTGAAAATATACTTCATTGCAACATCTAACTACCATTAAAACATATAAAGATATATATATATATATATATATATATATATATATATATACTTATCTTTATATGTTTTAATGGTAGTTATTTGATCTATTTCGATCTATTTTGATCTATTTCGAAACGTCAGTGAGACCGTTTACTTTTACTGCATCCGTGACAATTTTTTTCTGAAACCATATTTAGCTGGCAGCAATTTAGCGACTGAAACTCAAGTTTACTTTCAATCTTATGTATTTCGAAAAACTTTGTATCCGTATAAGTTCTTCATCAACTTTTCGCTATGTTATAGCACTAGTAATTAACTTCTAGCTGAATTAAAAGTTTTATTCGCCATGATATACAATTAGTATATAAACTATTTTCAAATAATCAGTATACTTATATAAATAGAAAATGTGTTTTGTTCATATCTCTTCCCATGCAACTAATGATGATATTTCAATAGAAACGCACGCTTTATCAATTAAGATCGAGACGACACCAAAAACACTACGATAAAGCTCGAACTATATTTTGGAAGTTTCTCTATTTTAATGTGTAGGATTTGATTTAAGTTTTATAATTGAAAAAAAAACATTGAAGCTGGTTTAACAGTTAATCAAATATTCTTAGCTATAAACCCTTGGCAACAAAGTTCTACTAACTTACTGGAGTATTAGCAAAATTGACAACTTCATTAGTTGACTCTGGTTATTCCATTTTTCGACTGTTCCTTTTTAAAAGCTAACATTTCCTTAACATTTATCCCTTGACACATCCGAGAATGAAGGCAACTGGTCAAATGTAACCGTCTATTAGTTTATTTAGTACATATTTGAGTTAGTTTACCATTGTTTTGTTTGTGTTGCATTGAAAAGCGCCAAAACTGAGAATTTGTTGTTATCATTCTCTATGGAGTTTTTTTTCTAAGGAGAAACAATTGTATTATCAATATTTACGAAACTATGTTGGAAGAGATGCGTTATAGTGGAGAGAGGGGTTCACGAATTTGAATAAACAATGCTAAAGTAACATCTTACTGAATTATGTTGCAAGATTACCTGACAAGCGTATACCTTGCATCACGCTACACTGCTAAACACAATAACGTTCGCTTGAACTGTAAACATTCTAACCAAAATTCATTCCAATTAACTCATTTTGTATTTATTTTTTTATTTATTTTATTTATTAATGTTTTTCCTACTTATCTATATTAGTTGATTTCAGTAAAAAATGTCTTCGGAAAGTAGCGAAGTTGAACATTTCGGTTCGTGCCATTGTGGTGCCGTAAAATGGAAATGTACAGGACCGAAGGTGCTAAAGTGTTTTAGATGCAAGTAAGTTATGATCGTGAGAAACATACCAAATCTAGTTAACTGCTTGCAGACCTGCGAAAAGACTAGCCCGAGCCCATTTTTTCACAGGCAAAAGCCCAAAATATTGGAAATATATTGGGAAATGTCTAGTTTGTTAAAAAAACAGGATTTGTAAAATGTGCTGATACTTTGCAACCGCTGAAACTTTTCTCTAAACTTTTTTTCTTTGAGTTGTTCTGTTTGTAAGAAGAAGTTCAACGATCATTTTATTGTTAGCAAGGATAGATTCACTTTGATACAGGTTAGTCTACATGTACTGTTTTACTATCGATGTAAATATTAATTGAGAACTGTTTTATAGTTTTTAGCTCAGTTTCTCTTCAATTTCACAACTATTGTACATTATTTTAACATAAATTACCCTT
The DNA here is from genome assembly GCA_034691345.1 of Phasmarhabditis papillosa. Classification (NCBI taxonomy): domain Eukaryota; kingdom Metazoa; phylum Nematoda; class Chromadorea; order Rhabditida; family Rhabditidae; genus Pellioditis; species Pellioditis papillosa. The sequence goes on along the minus strand of JAQGAV010002914.1, from coordinate 9,245 downwards.
AAATACTAATATTTTAGTTTATTTAAATTACTCACCGTTTAGATTTTATAAATAATCCATTCTAGGGTGAAGAGAACCTTACAACCTATACCTTTAATACCGGAAAGGCTCAGCACCGTTTCTGCAAAACCTGTGGAGTTCAGAGCTTTTACGTGCCTAGATCGAATCCAAATGACGTTGGTAAGTTAAATTATTTTTTATCCAATTCCTAATTTCAAACTGTTATGCAAAATTTTCTAAATAATATCGAGAGCAGGTTTTTAGCGCTGTATCCCAGAGAGTAACGGTTTTATAGTCAACGCCGAAAGTAATAATGGAGTGTCACTTGCGTATTTTTTGGATTTATAACATCGCACTTGCCGGCAAATTACACGCGCGTACTTGCAAAGGAGAGTATGCACCAGATGCTGGCGCGGTGCTCGCAAAGGGGGCTCAGACATTCGTTGAATTCTTTACATTCCATTATTACTTTCGGCGCTGACTATATATGAAATTAAAGGAATTGAAGCCCTTACTTCAAAAGCATATCTATTTAACAACGCTATTCCTCAGAATGCTGCGTTGGAAATCTAGCTCTTGTACATGAATTATATGTTTAAAGTATTTCCAAAAGTAAGTTATATATATGAAGTTATAAAAACGTTTTTATTATAATCTTGCTAACGTTATTTCTTAAGCCATAATGCCTCATTGCATCGATTCGGATACCGTTGAGAAGTTGGATTTCACCTATTTCGACGGGCAGAATTGGGAACAATCCATGACAACAGGAGCACCTGTAGCTTTTAAATAATTTACTTAATTAGTTTTGTGTTTTCCTTCGAATGTTTTCCTTTTGAATAAACTATGTTTTTAATTTGAATTATTGTATCGGAAATTCCTTGGCTTATAATGATTAGATATATATCATTTATAAGTCATGCGAATATATAACAAACTATAGTTTATGAAAAAAGTCCGATGCATGTGATTATTGAGTTTTATTTCCAATTCACTATTTCCCAAGCTTTGAAACATTTGAGCAAACTAAGGCAAATATTCAAAGTTGCCTCACAAAAAATGTTGTTAGTATCAATCCTATCATCTAAACTCTCTAAATTAAGGATATGGAAGTAACTTTAAACTTGATTACCACCAGTTAACTTTGCAATTCGAACGTATGAACAAACATATTTGAGCTAGCAAAAGATCTTAAGAAAGTAAGGAAAACATATCATGGGATGCATATAGCACACATGGGAGCAGAGTAATGGTTGCCGTGTGAGTTTGCAATATGAATTATGACAGTCGTAACTGGCGTAAGCTAGGGTAAAAATCAAAATTTCTCCGTGTTATGACTATTTGATAGAAACCCATTGACTTCACGAGTACATATCTGGCTATCTGAGTGTAAACTGGTCCTGACTAACCCAGTAACTAGGTAAGCAACCTAGAAGAAACACCAAAATTTCACTATGACATAGAATCACTTGTTGCTACTTATCTTTTCTAATCTTTTGGACTTATTAGTCTGAATTTGTAAATTTTAAAATGAGTTTTTTGCATACTTTGTCTTTAAATTATATATGAAATTTTTTTTCAAAACTTAACAAAGCAGGCCTGTCAATGTACGTCAACACCTGTTAAAAAACATTGTACGAAATCTCGTCAGCTGGAAATCTCGGCAATCAATGGCCGTATCCACAAGCAATTCGGGGGAAGGCAAGGGCGCCCGAAATAAACCTGCGGGGAACGGTTTTGCCTTCCCCGGGGATGAGTAGGGAAGGGTAGAGAGCTTCCCGAAAGTTCCTGGATACGGCCACAGGTGTTGTCTATTGATGAATCACTGAAACTTCAAACTATCGTCTATGAAAACCGACTAATGCCTCTGACCATTGACTTTTATTTCCAACACACTATTTCCCAAGATTTGAAACATCTGAGCAAATTAAGGCAAATATATAAAGCTGCCTCACTAAAATGTTGGTATTATCCATTCTGTTAGTTTGAATACAATTGTCTTGATTAAAAGAAACTTAAAATCACTTACTCCAATATACCATTCCTCCCCACTTAAAAAGTAGCCATATTGCAAAAAAGTCAAAAAAGTAGAATACTGCATGAATCTAATCTAATTGCCAATCTGATTATTTTACCATTTAAAATTCACACCAAACATCAATCTTATGAGTTAATACTATATCAGATAAAGCCAAATGCGTAAAATATGAATCAATAAATAATCTTTAATTGTCAACTTAGCTATCACCGATAAAATGCAACAATCATAATTCCAGTAGTAGGGAGTAACAACCTCCTTCGTAAGCGATGGTCCCATCTTCAGTAAAGTTTGTCACACCTCGTCCAATTAGCACCCAAACAGTTTCAAAAGATATCCATAAACATTTATACTACTGTCGCCTTAAAGGTTACCAAATTTTTAAAAAGTTAATGGATGTAAAATTAATATATTCGTTATTAAATTTTGGAATGATAAGAAGAAGAACTAAGTCTGATTCTCGAAGATCTCATATTCAAACATTCGAAACATTTGTACAATTGAAATAACTTGCTCATAGCCTTTACTTTTACAATTACTTGTGATACAATGACAATGTATCAATGTATTTTACAATGACAGCACGAGCACGTAAATAAAAAAAATGCTGGGGGCTGGTCCTGAAAAATATCGGTCAGGCCGGGCCCGGGCTTTGAAATTTTGAAACGGCCAGATCCGTATTGGCCCTGTCAGAGAGATCTACCTTGGTTACATAAGAAATTGATCATTTGAACAAATTGGCGGCAAACATCACATTCTCTATCAGATATCGTCATATCAGATAAAACAAAAAGCGCGAAGATCAATGAAATATGGAGTTATGTAACTTTCTTATAGGTAATTAGCTACCAACTCTATATACATATAGGTACCAAATGAACTACAAATAATTCCTAACTTAATATGTAAAAAAAGGCATATCATCTATTTTGAAACACGTTGTGTTTTGTTAAATTTCATAATAGGCGGACAGTGAACTGATTTAAAGTTACTTCATGAATATGAGTATAGAGTGTTTTAAGAGCAATAATGGAGCTTGCGTATTTATAAGATCTGTAATACCGCGCCAGCCGTTAAACTGCACGCGGGAACAATCAAATACAATATTGTAATAATGGTCTCAGCATAAGGTACTGAAATTATAATGATTCCAGCAGATAATACACAATTATAGTTTGGGTAATGTTAGCCTAATATTACTTTATTTAAACCAGTATACCAAAAAGATAAAATAGATAATTACTGGCCGCCGTCTAGGTAATTAGTTAACATACAACTGTTAACTATTCTCAAGTCACATTGATTTTATGAATGTTTTTCAAGTCCGCAATACATCATCCCCTTAAATTCAAAAAAAAAACATGAACATCATAACCTTAAATTCAATAGTCCATAATTCTCTGTCACTATGTTTCAAATGATTCCTAGGAATCCATCATTCTAAACTTATCGGAAGGCGCAAATATCACGTCATCGTTGTAAGAAATTGTATTCAAAACTGATTTTTCTGTAGTTTGTCGACAAGTATGTCCACTTAGGCATAGTTTTGAACAAACTACAGAAAAATCACGGTCTATTCTTCATTTTGAACTGGTTTTCTATTCTTTGTGGCTTTCTCAGACGAATGATAGCCTTGTGGTCGATTTGTTTTTCGCTAAAATCGCTGATATCATACTTCTAAAGGACGGACGGAGACGATATAAAAGGACAAGAGAAACGGAATCAAATGAACATTGTGTGTCGGTTCAGTGATGAAGATCTGCCGACTTGGTTACTGTATATTCTTTTTGGATTTGAAATGTTTCTAAGGAGTAAATATTATGTAAAATTCGATGTTTAACAATATATATATCTCCAATACGTTTTAGTTGACTTATGAGGACTACATAATTCTCTTTTCCATCAGATAGCTTTGTCTTGAAAAAGGTACAATTATCGAAAAAAAATTAACTTTTTATTTCATACAAGGGAGTTCCAAACAACTTTTTAACCTTGTCTTGTCCATTTCTTAATCTAAACAGTTAAGTTTAGTTCTTAGAAAAAAGTACTATACTTCCTGTATCATTCGTATCACATAAAACTAGTAGATTTCTTCGAGGCAGGGCTTCGGCCATTCATTCCCGAATCTTCAGAGCAAAGTTGGCTCCTTTCAAACATTCAATCTTTGGGAGCACGAAACATGGGATAAATAAGCTGCTGGTTTCCCAAGCCTTCTGCAGCTACGGGGAATCTTAAAGTAACCATTTCCAACATGGATAAAAAGATTCAGCTATATATATATATATGTTACGGATTGCTAGAACATGTTTTAGTTGTTCTTGAAGATTATAGCAGTTATTTGATACTTACATAAATAATGCTTTGCTTTAAATATTTCTTGTATTTTTCTTTTTATTTAAACAATTTTAGATGAATAGAACTCTTGTTTCACTTCTTCTTCTGTGCGTTCTTGTTAGCTGCATATCAGGTATGTGGAATTCCAAATACTTATTATTTATATGACTTTCGCGTTTTTCATTATATGCATTGAAACTTTTCGTTTCCCTAAATTCACAAAAGTGCATAATATTTCAAATTTATAGTAAACAATTCAAACCAAATAATCGAATTCAATATTTATTTCTTATTATTTGATAACATGATTTTATTTATTGGAAATGTTTATTCAAATATTATAATCCCACCCAGCTCAGTAAAAATGTCATGAAAGTATGCACTATTCTTTAAACCGAATTATACAAAGTAAAACATTTTCTAATTCTATTAAAATTGCATATTTCCAGCTCAATACTACTACGGTAATGGTTACAATCCTTATTATGGACAACCAGTTGGTTACAATAGATATTACGGACGGCCTCTAGCTGGAGCTGCAAGGGGAGCACTTGTAGGAGCTACTATTGGGGCACTACGTGGATAAATACTTATTGTTTATGCCTATTTGTGTATATTGTATATTTAGTATTTTTCCAATAGCATAAATCTATCTATTGAAATTATTTAAGTTGAGGATCTGTATAATGTGTGGAATCAGATAATCGTAAATTGTAAAAGTTCTGAAACAATTCAGATACGAATATCGATATTCCGTCTTTGGAAGAGAACTAAAAACTAAAACTGAGCTGCTTAGTCGAAGCATCTATTTTAAAGTAGAAAACAAAATTTCTGTCAAATATTTTATTCAAAATCTCCGGGAACCGGTGTATCTGGTGCTTTTTCGTACTTGTCAATGAAAACACTCATTTCAACGGACTCAGAGTCTTCTTTTCGGGAACGTGCCAGTTCTATCAAATCAGCAACTTGTTCTAGTTTTTCTAAAAAGTATAAGTAGGAAGGATAGTTTTATATTCTTGGTTTTTAAACTAAAACTTTTCTTACATCCAAGCTGTACTAAATTATACAACTTAGAACTCATACAATACTTGGGAAAACACCCTTTCGACGCACTATCAGCTATTTTGCTAGAATATTGTATAAAACAAATCTCATGATATTGCGATTATTGGAATAAATTATTGTATTGTATTGTATACAACAAATATTGAAACAATTTAGCTACGTAAAAACTGTATACGTATTCCTTGAAGTAACTATAAAAGTTTAACAAAAACGGTGAAGACTATAGGGAAAAGTTTCCCACCCCAAAATTAAGGACTAACCGGTTGAATTTGAGTTTTCAATCCAAATATCGGCTGATTTCCTCTGCTTCTGAAGATGATTTACATGCAGACCTTGGAAGTCAAGCATCTCCAGTGAACCGCCTTTCTGTTTCACTAAAAGTTATTTGTCGAATGAATTAGACAAAGATAAATAAGACTGTTCAGTAAGTGTAATTACTTAGTTTGCATCCAATTCTATAAAAACAGTCAAAAATAAGCTAAGCTGAAAAAGTGTCAGATAAAAGATACAAACTCTCTTATGGTTGGTAGTCTGAATTAAGAGGTAGGTCTCCAGCGTAGTATCCTTTGGATCAGCGGTGTTATTCATATATACAGAATGAAAAGCCAGTGAATGGGAAGCCTTTTCTTCTAAAATGCATTCATTTTAATCTAATATCGCTTTTCTCCAATATACTGCGCTGTAAACCTATATCATAAAGGCTAAGTTCATATAGCCTATAATCAACAAATGAATCCAGAGCACGGTGTACATAGGCTTCCGCAAGTGCGAATTTGTCTTTTTATGGATATGATACAAAATAAAACTAGTGAAAAATATTTTTCTGACAACAACCAAAAATTGCGCATCGAACCATACACTGGAAGTTTAATTATGCCATCGAACGAACGATTTCTGAAACCTTCAACAAAACCTCTCACGGCAGTCTTTTTTTGTTATGGACTGTATATATTATTCAATTAGCATTTATTATCTATGTATATTGGCTAACAAATTTTAAAAATTTAGCTTTTAGTCCTCGCTTTTCGTTGTTGAAGAAACTAAAGAATACGAAATGTTTTCGTGCGGCTGATACTTGACTAATTCATTATAATATAGTTGTTCGGCCAAAAATCTCAGATACAACAATGCAAATAGAAGAAAGAACCAGAGTTAACATAAAATAATATATAACGCCACCTTATTAACCGTGTCATCTGCGTATTTTCATGCAAAAGTTAGGTATAGCAAACGTTGAAGGGAATAGTGTTGCCAACTGGTCCTCTCCCTTTTCAACGCGGCTTCTTTACTTGTGAATAAGAGTAAAAAATAATATAAGATATCTTAACTCAACTTACAGATTCTCTCAAGCCTCACATCCGCATCCACGTCTATAAACACTTTTACATCAATTTTATGTAACTGTGTATGGTCCTCCAGCACCATCATACCGTGTATCACAACGCAGTCTAGTTTAGTGGGAAAAGTCAGGTCTGAAAACTAATTTTATATCTTATAAGTAATCAGCGTTTTAAATAATTACTTGGCCTTTTCAAATTCAATGAAAGTATTTCGTTATATTTACCGCAATGGAATTCCACAGTTTCAAAGTAATTCAACTATTAACAGTAATAACAGTTTATTAACCAACGGTTGCATCCTGCGGATTGTGATTAAAAAATGTTAAAAGGCCTTAATGAATGAATAGCTCAGAAATGTAAAGTTATATATTAAGTATTTGGAAAAAAGATCAAGTAAGGTTGTGACTTACGAAAAATTTTATAATAAGTTTGAACAATGATTAATGTCTTCAATTGCTTATTTGCTTGTCGTAATTAAAGTTATGCTACTTACCAAGATCTTTTCTGTGTTCTACATCCATTACAGTCATATTTCGTTTGCGAAGAGTCTTTGTCAGATGGGTAGCAAACACTTTCTGAAAGAGGAAAATAACGCATCCCAAATGTTTTGGAAATGTGTATTGCATTTTGAAAATTGTTTTTTCAATAGGGCCTTCCGTAGGTTTATTCTACACAAATTTAGTGTGTATCAAGAGCCAGGTTTCCAGCGAAGCATTCTCGGAAGCAGCTGTATTGTATAAAATGAATCGAAAGCGGTGGGTTGAGAGCTTTTCTTCAAAGGTTAAATTATTTTTATTTGACACCGCTGTTCGAAGGATAGCTATAGTCGACGGACAGATCGATTGCAAAGGTATACGGTCAGTTTTGCAAAGGAGCGCGGATACTAAAGGGTATTAGACTGAAACCCAATCGGATTGGCGCTCTAGCGCAAAATTCACAGTCCTTTACCTGCAAGCAAGTTGTCCGTCGACTATAGCACCTACAGACTATAACACGATCAGCAATCAGCTAGCATAGATACGGTCACTAACTGGTATTTTTTAATATTACCTGGGAAAGTAGGAAACAGGCTTAATCAACCACTAACATCTCCTTCCCAGAATCTGAGAATCAAATATGTATCGATTCGCACCCCAAGTTCAAATTTGATCGTCAAATATGTTTCCTTGATTGTTTAAAATAGAAAAACTATATCCCGAACAATACTAATACTAGCCTTTCCCGCTGCAACTCCACCAGTGATGGCAACTATAATGGGACGAAGCATAGTTTAGAGAACTGAAACTTTAGATATGATTGCTTATTAAGTATACATTTAGATAATGCATCTGGTTAACATTGGGTTAACATTGATTGGAATGGTTAAAACAACGAATAACAAGCTTTCTAATAATCGGATGATATATATGATACGCCTATTCAATGTAAATTCATTTTCTTATATAATAACGCCACAAACACTATTTTTATTGGAGACTTTCCAATGATTGGAGTTGCTAAAAAACGAAAACGAAACTTTTGAAATCCATAAGTATTACTCATTTTGAAGACTATATAATACTTGGCTCGATGATCGTATAGTCAGCGCCAAGAGTAATGATGGAGTGTAAAAAATTCTATGCTCGTCTGAGCCCCTTTTGCGAACACCGCGCCAGCATCTGGTGGCTACTCTCCTTTCAATACTGTAGTTTACAAGAACGCGCGTGCAAGCTGCCTGCAGATGCGGTGTTAAAAATCCTATAAATACGCAAGTGACCCTCCATTATTACTCTTGGCGCTGACTATAGAAAATGTTTAAACTGGGGAAAATCGCTTAACTGCTTCTGCGAACAGCTGAAATGCGATCTTCACATGCAAGATTCTAATTATTTTAAGTGAAATGGCTAAGACCCCTAGGGAAATTAAGGAAACTGAAGAAAATAGAAGAATTTAGTAGAATTTGCATAAATCAGATTAATAAATTAAACTTAAGTGGTAGAGTAACAAAATGAAATAGAGATTTTACTATAATAATATCGTTGAAATAATTACATTTGAAAAATATGATTGAGTTATTAAAATATTTGAAACATTTAAATATCGTAAAACATGTCTTTAGCTAAAGTAATGTTTCAAAGAAGACCTTTGTGACTCCTTGTAGGTAGGATTACCTTGTAGAACCTTATAATTCTTCTTCGCTAAATGATGCTCATTTTGAGGGCATGCACTTATAACGGTTAAGGTTCAAGTAGGGAAGGGACCCGTTCATACTGAATGTGAGATCTCAGAAGAAATCGCCCTAGACTAATTCGGATACTAGGAAAAAGATAAGCATAGCATATTTTGGCTACTGGCACTCCTAAACCGACTGAAAGGAACTCCAGAAAACAGAACTCACAAAAAGATGACTACTTTAAAGGAAGCTAGTGTCGGGTTTTTGAAGTTTGTCTCATATGAAAGACAATTTTTTTCTAATATAGCAAGGGTTT
>JAQGAV010002913.1:0-13914 GCA_034691345.1 Phasmarhabditis papillosa | reverse complement strand
TTACTATGGAGCGAGAGGTCGCGGGTTCGAATCCACCCCGAACCATTATGTTTTGTTATTTTTCAATGAGTTCCTTGCTTCACGATACTGAGTTAGGCCTTGATATAGACTATAGTAAAAACCAGGAACAAAGATGGAGTGTCACTTGGATATTTTCTGCGAATTTCGCGTAAATCTTCATTTTCGAAAGGGTTTCGAGGCCTTTCACCCTTTATCGACGGCCCTCTTTGTATTTGGCTCCGGGTCCAATTGTGACGCCTCCTGTCCCATGGGGGACCTTCAAACTCATAACAAATCCTTCTTTCTTCCATCCATCCATTTGAAGGCTCCAGAATTTGCTCACAGCTTATAAGGCTGTTATTTTCTTTGTTTACCAACTTCCAAGACTTACAAAACGGACTTCTGGGAAGCTTAGAAGCTTTTCAACTGCAGAGAGATTTCGTTATAGTTAGCGCCGAGTGTAATAATAGAGTGTCACTTGCGTATTTATAGGATTCTTGCAAATGAAAACGGTAGATAGCCCTATGAGTACGAAATTTATGCTAAAAGTGATTTTAAAAAGTGATTTAAAAAAGTGATTTTTTGTTCGGAAATTACGCTAAATTGCGTACATTTGAAGAAGGGAGAAAAATGAGTTGTTTTCTGTAAATCTGCCTTTTTCTACAATATTCTTTTGCTATTATGGTCAATGTATGCTAATTCAGGTATTGGGAGCAAAAACGGAACAATTTTATAAAAATTCTAGTAGAAAAATCTATTCGAAGATCTTCGAATACCTTCCGAATTTCAATGATTGGCGCCCTAGCGTAACGTTCGCAGCCTTCTATTTGCAAGCCATTTACCCGTCGACTATAATAAGTTTGTTCCGGTATTTTGAAAGCAAAGGTTATCTAATCTGTTTCGCGTTCGGTTAAGATTAAATCTAGCAAGTCTGAGGCCGAATTCGGTTTCTAGTTTCTGAAATAACTTACAGTAAAGAGATGTCTCTACCCATATCTAACCAATATACTTTTTCAATAGATGTGAAAGTACTATCCGGATGCCCAGTCCTACCGCGGGGTTGTTCAGTGTTTATCAGTACCACTTCTTTAAGCTACGGTAGTTTCCTCCCGAAAACACAGAAGTCATTTTGATGGACGTCTTGTCATAATTTCAAGACCCCGCATGGTCTTTTTTCCGCAAAGCGGGCCCGGGCTGCTTTAGATAGCTGCAAATCTCACTCTTAACTGATAACCAAAGTCCATCGAACCTCTTCCTTCGTCTTCAATTTATATCTACACTCTCCACATATTCTTTGTTTCTAGCCCATATTCTGGCCTTTCTATAATATTTCTGTTTCCCCATAAAACACGTCTTCTTTTCAGTCTCAGCTAACTAGATTTATCAATTCTTTTGCCATCCCTATGGCTCATATTAGAGCCAAACACCCCACAAACACTCGCATGAAGCCAACACCACCCAAGACGACAATTCTGAAGCTATATACTTCATAGTCGGCCTTAGTACCTAGACAAATAGCACCGTATGGTATAGTACATAACAAAAAAAAAGACTGCAGAGCGCGGTGTTATGAGAGATTTGTAAAATCGCTCGTTCAGTGGCAAAATTAAACTTCCATTATATGGTTAGAGGCGCATTTTTTGTTTGTAGTCAGAAAAATATTATTGTACTAGTTTTATTTTGTATCATGTCAAGAAAAAGACAAATACGCAATTGCGGAAGCCTATGTATACCACCGCGCTCTGCGGTCTTTTGTTTGTTATAGACTATATGAGCTGTTGTATAATGAAACTTTGGATCCAAACTGGTTCATAAACCTTTCTTTTATACATCGCACCAAGACTCTCACGTATGGCCCTGTCCCTTAGTATATGCCAAGGCCGAACCGTAGACAAGATTGGCAGTTGGGTTTTGAATTCAACTATGTGCCTCCTAAAAACGGAATTTTGTTTAATTACTTCCCAGTAACTGACAACGTTCTCCTACTAATAATCAACCTTCCAGAAGTTTCTAAGCTACTCTGGAGCAGTCCATTCTAGAATAGCCCTTTATCCGATGTACTAAAGTAGCGATTGACAATTTCAATAACACTTTAGAAGCATTTACATAATATTCTGCATGCAAGCGCATCCTTCTTAAAAAACTTGGAGTGGCGAAGCTCACGCTACGGAGAGCTGGCTATTGTTAAACTGCTCATTTGGGCATAAAATGAGTACCGAGCAGCGTCCAACATCCCGATTGCGAGTTCTGGGCCAATTTTCTTAATGTTAGCCTAGGTATAGTACGATTAGAGAGTAATTGAGTAGTGTCAGTTGGATATTTATTGGATTTTTACCACAGCACCTGTAAGCAAATTGCACGCGCGTACTTGCAAAGTACAATATTGGACGCAGAGTAGCCGCCAGATACTGGCGCGGTGCTCGCAAAAGGGGCTCAGACGAGCATTCAACTTTTTACACTCCATCATTACTCTTGGCGCTGACTATATATTCTATGCATAAAAGTTTAAAACACATGCCTATACGGTATTGTGAAATAATTCTCATGTAATGACGTCTTAAATGAAATACATGCCCATTTTCGTAAAATCCCATTCAATGGCTAAAAGCTTCTAAACTATCGTCTTTGTAGCTGCTACCCTGCGTTCCAGCTTTCATCTGCAGGTTTCTTGCTACCGGAAAGTTAAGCTTCAAGTTTATCCTTTGTAACTCCCTAATCTCGTAATTGCTAACTTGTTTTTCTTCCAGATTAATGGTAAGTGCCTTGAGCTCAATAGGAGCCATCTTTTGCGTGTAAATAGGCTTCGTTTTTGGGTACATTTGGTTCCCCGCACCCTTGGGATTAGGACATGAAGAATTGTAGCAAAAAGCGTAGCGAGTGAAGCAGCAAGTGGTCTTAACTTTTAAAATCAAAGAGGCTTTGTTCATTCCAAAGTGATTGTTCAATACATTCAACGAGGTTATTACCAGTGTTATGTAACTTTAAAGGAGAACGGTGAAGTCGCGCAGTATTTCAAACTTTGGGCCGTCCAGAAGCTAGTTCTTCGACGATATTCTAAATAAACTTAGTCAAACAGTTTATATTTTATGATATATTCCTTAAAAATCGTTTCTCTAAACTTTTCATCTATCTAAAACCAGTTCCTTGAAAAGCCTGCTTTCCGGACTTTAACAAGTTTTACACGATATGCACGACTACTAGATTCATCCACATATTCAATCAAATCAGTATATATTCCATCAGTTTCCGTTGTTTAAGCTAGTTTAAAGGTTTATTCTATTCTTAATTCTCTCTTATTTTTGCTATTTTTGTTAATTATGTTACAAAAATGTGCAATCTGTTCAGTTATGGACGCCCCGCCCCCTCCATGGTCGGATATTCTGGAGAAGGACTTCGACAAGGCATTTGTATCATTGGATCTGCTTCTAGGAGAGATTGATAGTGATCAGGTTAGAGGGGATGGGTAATCGATAAAATCAATCGATAATTGATTACCAAGTTGGGGCCCGCGAAACTGAATGGTGGTTATTAATTTGCTATAGGGCGTTTTTACTAATTTTTCAGAGTGATTGTTAAGATTAGTTCGTTGACATGACTTTCTAAGATTATGGGCGACTTATAGTCTGATACGGAAGTAATAATGGAGTGTTAAAACGGCTCCTAAAGTATTCGAATATACGCAAAATTCCTCCAAAATACGCAAGTAACACTGCGTTATTCCTCTTGAATCAGACTATAGATAGATTCGCGAGAACTGTTTCAAAAATAGGAAACTTTCTCAACTTTAAGGATTAAAATGATTTAACAAATTTGCGACTGAAAAGCTCGCTCCAGTATTCATTTACTCTGCGATTACTGTAGAATTGAGTGCATTCCAATTTTGTGAAAACATATTGTATTCGACTTTAGAAAATTCACCTATTTTCTTAATTGAATCGATTAGTTGCGCCTAATTGTTTGTTTTCCGCCACGTCAGAAATGCCAAATTTGTTTATTTTCTTGTTTTGAGGAAATAATTAAATTCGTCATCTTCAAGAGTAACGCAAAGCGCCTAGAGAAGTAGTTTAGCTGGAAGTAGGATTCGAACCCCAAACGGGGCCTAATTTTTTTATTTGCCGCCTACACCGGGGATGATCATCTAAATTGTTATTTCTGTTTGGGTTAGGATTACATACTTGTTCTTGGGGGTTTGAAGCTGCGGTACCTAGAAGCGGTTTACATACTTGTTTTGAAACTCCATTTCTCCATTTGGGTTAACTTAGTTGGGGGTCTGTGCAGTATTTATCGATCTTTCGATGATTTGGATTATACTAGCCCGGGAAAGTGGTTCAAATTTGATTTTGAATTTAAAATATACCATATTTCAAATCAGAAAGGCTACCGAATTTTCAGACATTACTCGTTGGTGCACACCAGGTAAAAAAGCCTTGAAACTGTGACCGTTTGCAAGTTTCGATAATAATAACACTAGAATAGTAACAATAGCTTTAGTTTTGTATGTCCGAGAATGCGTCAGTGACAGACTGTGTTGGCGTAACTTGAGTGTATCGTCTCTTTTTAGGTTGAGATCACCTATGAAGGCCGTCAGAAGATGACTGCACTTAGCGCTTGCTTTGCTCAGCTAATGCACAAGGCCCAGTCAATGCAGCACATGCTGAACAGACAGGAAAAGGTACCTAGGGAACTCCATAAGTGTTCTTCCCCTACCGCGAGATAGCCCTTACGCTTGGTAATATCACTATTTTCCTTTAAGTGTGGGACTATTCGGCAAGGTTGGAAGGGCGAACATGATACTTTACGCATGGGGTGGGTCAGGCAGGCCCGCTTCGGCCCTTCATTCCAGCTACAGTCAACATTTTTTCCAAGAAAATCAATACCCAAAATTCGGGCCTGGACGGCCCCCACTTTTGACTCTAGGCGCTGCTATAGGAAAATAACTCGATTTTGTGGGTAACAATTAAATGGGCCCAGCTGATAGACACTTTTAGCGTTTGAATAGAATATTAATCGATTTCGACACAAAACCGGAAAACCTATTTTTTGTCTTTTTATGCTTAAACCCGCTTCTACAGGAAATCTCAGCTCTTCGTGGTGATTTGAGCGAAGCGAATGCCATTAAGGACGCTATGGAAAAGGAGTCACAACAGCTTATGCTGCAGGTATTATAGACGGAATGGGGAACCAGTTCTAGCGGTGGCAGAGGGCCGGACCTGTGTGTGTCCAAATTTGGCCCGGCCCTACAAGAAAACCGAGCTGTCACTGGGCTGGTAATATGACTTAACCCTTTCAAATATATGGTTTTATAATGTTTAAGAAGACGTGTGTAAAAAAGATCATCGTTTTTAGCCACTTTCGGTCTTAAATGGACCTTGGGTATACTGTAGCAGTTTTCAAGACCAATAAATCAATTGGAGCTCCATACAGTACCCTTTTTAGGTTCACAGTCTTCAGTGTCAGCTTCATGCGAAGACTGCTCCACACGAGTCGGACATGATCAAAAAGAAGCTGGTGGGTAGCGCAGCCGGCTTCGGAGTACACCACTACTTCCAGGATACTGAGATTGGTTCCTTCCGTGCCGAGTTGATGCCATCTCTGCGAGCCGAGTGCGAGTTGCAGGTTATGCGCAAAGAATGGGACAAACAGCGCCGTCTAATTGCAGCTCTAGAGAACGAAGTCTTTGGAGCACGTTTGGCCGCAAAGTATCTAGATAAGGTGAGAATGGAGCTATTGTAGGGGTGGAAATTTTTGGACGAGCCGGGCCGCGGAAAACACTGGCTTGCGCCGGGCTGGCACCCGAAAATTTGACCACGAGCTGACCCGTCCAGATCATTTGTTGTCTAAAAAAGTGGTTGACTGGTTTTCACCCACGCAGAGGCAGTCTGATTATCATTGATTTCAACAACCAACCGCTCCAGAATCCACATATTAGGAATACATATGTTTTTTAGGAGCTTGCCGGTCGCATTCAGCAAATTCAGTTGTTGGGTCGTAATATGCGCGGTGTGGAACACGACAGACTGTGGAACCAGTTGGAAGCCGAGATTCATCTTCATAGACACAAAACAGTCATTAGAGCATGCAGGTAGAACTTCTATGGAGGGGCGTGGCCTACAATAACCAATATCTTTTTCAGAGGTCGCGGTACAACTAAAGGACTGGGTACTCCGCCTAGAAGAGAAGACAGACGACTCCCAAGAAGAAAAGGAGTTGGCGATACGAGACAGGTTGTACTGGCAAAGTCACCCCAAGAAGGATTAGGAATATCGATTACGGTAAGTTTAAAGGTCTAGAAGAGACATTTTAAGCATGAACAGTTGGTATTTGGATACTTTGGTGTTTCTCCCAGCAGGATTATAATCAGTTTCTCTCACTTTCACCTCTGTTAGATAGATTTGAACATTGTCCGGTATACCGATACCATGATGATTTTTCTAATAAAATTTAATATATAATCTTTTAGGGTGGTACTGAGCACGCTCTTCCAATTGTAATTTCGGAGATTCAACCCGGTCAGCCAGCTGATCGTTGTGGAAAAATTTATGTAAGTTTGCCATGTTTCAAATCTAGAAATCCCTCAGATACTATGAAATCGATTGAAACTATATTGATGTTTTAGGTTGGCGACGCAATTCTGTCTGTAAACGGTTTTGATTTGAGACAAGCAAAACACCAAGAGGCTGTTGATATTCTTAGCAACCAACAGGGCGATTTGAATCTGGAATTAGTCTATGTGGCTCCCGATGAGGATTCGGATGATGATGGAACCGCCATGATTGAGGATGCTACCGGATCTCTGTAAGTAGCTGCGCATTGGGGCTGGGAATTATAAGTAGAGGCTTTTTTGAAAACGTTCGGCCTTTACGCTGCCCTGGGTGGGATATCGTTAAGGTTTTCGGAGCAATATTGTTCTTTATATAGCTTCTCACCAATTTTTTCCATTCTAAAATTAGTTTCAACTGTTACAGGTTTTCAATGTACAATAATGCGTTGGATGAGAACCAGAGCAGCCGCTCGTCGACCGCTTCGCATCAGACGTCGGAAGGCAGCGACACCAAAAGCACGTAGTCGCTCATCCCCCTGTTCCCTAATTAAAGGGCCGACCAACGGTGTCATCTTCTATTAAATACGAGTCTTTCTATTTCTGTCAGTTGCTCACTCACATAATTGTTGTTATGTATTACGTGTATTGTGGTGTTTCATTGTATTTCTTTTTATAATATACTTTTTACAATGAAATGCTTGTTTTCTGCATTTATCGAGTTTCTGTTTAGTTACGCATAGCCTTAGTTTGAAATGTCTATAGTCGGATTCAAAAGTAATACGGCCGTGTTAATAAGCAGGAGTGTTGCAATATTTTGTCTTAGTAAGGCAGAGCGAATGCAAGTTTGCAATCTGCTGTTACCGCGCGAGTAACTTTCCAGCAGGCGCAGTGTTAAAAATTACGAAATACGCAGCATAAACGGCCTTATTACTTTTGGATCTGACTATAATCAATTTTATAATAGTTTGACCTTCTGAGTTCCTACCACGCTTAGGGTTCACTTGTTCTTTAGGGCACTAGAAGAGACCTAGAAACCAGCTGGCTAAATTGTTTAACAGATTCCAAGTGCCAATAACACATGTAAAATGAATTTGCCAAATCTTTTCTATTTATTTGTGATAATAATAAATATTTCTATTCAACCAGTTCTACAGGGGTATTGGCAAGAAGCTATGAAATAGGCCCCAACCAATTCCAATGAAAAATTTAACAAATATTGTAAACTTGATAAATGTATTCTGTTTCAATTGTTGAAGTGGAAGTTTGTAGCGATTTTTCCCTGGGCTTTTGGGAATTTGGCGGGTCGGGCCGGGGCCGAAAATTGGGAGAAGGGACAACAACGTTACTTTGAAGTTTGTTTTGACGCCGGAAGCAACGTCAGTGAACATTAACAACTATTTAATATGTTAAAATGAAGTTTTTTGTTATTCTGTGTAATGTCTCATATAATAGCGGGCCGGGGCCGAAAATTTGGGAAACGGGCCGGCTTTTCCCGGGCCCTGATATTTCCAATCTTCTATGAGTACCATGTTATGAATAGCCTTCCTGCTTTAGTTTCAATACGGAGTATAGAAAACCCCCAAATATACTATTTCAATACGTATACTCCAGAAAGTTGGTTGTTAACTAGATATATAATGCTCTCAGAAAAGCAATATAACAAGCCAGGTAGGCAAACTGCGTGAACTGTGCGTTTAATGATTCATTTCTTTCCCACATATATAGTCCGTTATACTACCTAGAGAACTGCTAAATGAAAATTCAACGTTTTAACTTTGTCTGATGATGAGTAAAATATCACTTTTTGCGGCACCTTAAAGGAACATACAGAGGAGACCTATTTACCCTATATACTCTAATTCAGTAAAATAGTGAAAAAGTTAAGCATTTTAAAATAACAAACATTTCCATCTAGATAAAAAAAGCTCTCTACCATCTGAGACCAACTTCAAAATAGTCCCTGAATGTCCTTTTAACTTCAAACGGCGCTTGCAGTCTAGGTTTTAAAACGGACTAACGGAAAACTTAAAGGCACGGTGCACTCAGAAATTTCTTGTAAATTTTAATGTTTTAATCGATAGAGCTATTAATTTAAATTTCATTTTTCATCAATTTGTTTGCTATTTATATAATTTTTCTCAACTTTTCAGCTGATTAGTTTAAAACAATAACATTTGAAATTAATTTTGAGTGTACCGTGCCTTGCAAGAACTTCACTATGTATTACATATTACTTTTCAGAAACGTCTATTATATATACCGCCCTTTCGACCTCTTTCTTTTTTGATTATGAAGTTTCTCTAAATCTACATGATATCCTAGAGTAGCAAATTTCTGAACCCCGAAAATAAATTAAACACATTTAATTAAATTGATTCATATAAAATTTAAAAACAACTATATTATTAACAATATAACGAAGAACGGGAATGATATAAAAACTACGCATTATCTAGAATGGTGGAGGTCCATTCGGAAAATCTATGGAGGGATCAAAACTTCTTGCAAAATTATTCAAAAGCTGACAGCAATACTCGTCATCGCAGTGGGGTACCAAACAGGCGGCCCCTAATAGAAGAACCAACATTGCCTGAAAAAGAAGAAATTAGTCAGACGAATAGAAATTTTATCAAAATATAGTCGGATTCAGGAGGAATAGTGGAGTGTTACTTGCGTATTTTAAGGAAATTTTGCGTATATTTTCGGTTTTCGATTACTTTCAGAGCCATTTTCAACGAGATTCTTTTTTTAACACTCCATTATTACTATCGCATAAAACTATATATATCTTAAAAGTTTAAAGATATCAATTTAGTTTGGTTAAGACGAAACTATTAAAAGTTTTGTTCATACAAACTAAAATAGCCGTTTGTTAAAAGTTCAGCTTTAAAAAAAATCTAGGTATAGTCGGATTCAAAAGTAATACCGCCGTGTAACCTGCGTATTTTAGCATTTTTAGCACCGCACCCACTGGCAATTTACGCGCACGGAGCGTGCAATTGCACGTTTGCCTGCATTACTTATGTCTCAGACGTAATTTATTTTTCCACTTGCGCCAAATCACACGGTTGTTTTGCTTTTGAATCAATCCGACTATAGATTCAAAGTGTTGTCTGGAAACATCGAAAGGAAATCCTAAATAGTCGGTATCAAGAGCTAGGTTTCCAGCGCAGTATCAAGGGAAGCAGCGGTGTTTTATAAAAAATGATTGATAATCAGTGGACTGGGATTTTTTGTCATCTAGCTTTTGGTACTTTGTTAGGCTTTGGTCTTGTTCATATAACCTTAACGGTCTAGTGTCTTATTGTCTTGCAGTACTCACCTGTAGGGGCAATGCGGTCCTCAATACCCGTCTCCATCGTGATCGTTGACGACGGAAGTGTGGGCTAGCAGTAGCGCTAGTTGGATCATCAGGGACAGGGGAGAGCAGTCCATCTGATGAGCTTTCTACCGAATCGAACTCAGATTTCGAGTCGGTGTCGGATGGTAGTCCGTCAATTCCATGTTCTCTTAGTACTGATCTAGGATGTTGGTCTGGATACAGAGCAGCCAATACTTCGGCTGCCGCATCCACATCGTATTCTTCTCTGCCGTCCTCATGCTCGGTGCTCGTATCGGGCAGAGCACTTAATTTCTCCAGCAGTTCGTGCGCTTGTTGAAGTAGCACCTCCAGATCCGTCGACGTGCTGCTTTCAACGTATTTTCTGGAAGATGCACTGCGCTCAACAATCACACGCTGGTTATCCAAGTGAGCGATTATATCTTTCAAGAGTGATTCTTGACTCTAAAAATAGTGATTGTAAGTTCGAACGTTGGTTGTTTCTACAAAATGTTGCATTTGGATGCTGCGTTTATCAAGATTCAGATTGATTTCAGCTCTTTTAAATGATTTGAAAGTAATCAAGTTTGTTGTAAAAATATAACTTTCTTACCGCATAAGCAATTTGATTGAAGGTAATGTTTAACTAACCATTCGGTCTCGTCTAATTCTCTCCAATGAGTTAATGTCTTCACTGCACTGAAGAAGTTCTGTTCGAAGAACTTCTAATGTTCTTAACAAGTTTTGCTCAGCATCAATTTCATCTGACATAGCCTGCAGAGTTTCCTAAAATACAAAGTAGCATGTAACATAGATAGCCGAAATACCTCGTACAGATGTTGAGTATTTTCAATGTCAACGACTAAAAATCGTGCCTCCTGTTCCACAATATCCAGTGGCTCCAGTTGAGCAGATAAATCGCCGAGAGCTTCTTCGTTTGATCTGAGAAGTTCCATTGAGTTAAATTTAACCTAAAACTTAGAATTAATTGGAATTATATGTATTAGCCAACCTTAAGTAATTGAAGTTGGTTACATACACTCGAAAGCGGATGCAAAGTGGATAAATCCACATTCTGAACCAAATCATTCATTTCTTCAACAATCGATGAAGTGCAATCACGTAGTTGTGCAAATTGTTCCCAAAGGTCTTTGCGGAGATTCAATATTGATGCCTTTTTATTGGCAGCGCTTGCAAGGACTATAAGTTGTTTCACGGTGTTGTCCTCTTGTGGCGCATCCAGAGCAATTTGGTGAGCAGCATTGATTTCCAGTAGAAGTTCGTCCGCCAAAGTAGCATATCTTGATGGGTTTCCTTCTGCATCATTCAATAGAGCAGATGCTTCTTCAATTAACTGTGCCAAGCGGGCTTGGGCAGGTACAGTTTTTTGATGCAATTCTTCTTCTGCCTTGTTTTTACGAAGTTGTTCTTCAACATCATTGCGACGAGATGTCAGCATATCTTCGGTCTTTTGAAGACGGCTGACCAATTCTTGGTGTTCCTTCTGCTGGGGTTCGTCAAGTGCAGATACATCAATCTCGTTGATGTTCTTTTGCATAGTTGCAACTGCGTTTTGGTCTTGCTGCAGCTGTGTGATTAGTTCATCAGCGGAGGTTGAGGGTTCTTCACCTCTCGAGGTTATGGCCAGTAAATTATCTTCAGTGTCCTTACGAGCATTGTTGAACGCTGCTAGAGCAGCCATCTTATCGCCAAGCTTCTCGCCTAATTGACTCAGCAAGTTCTTCAAATTGGTTAAATCCCAACGACTCTTTTCACGGAGCTCATCTCCTTGCTGTCCTTCTGGAATGTTCACCATTAGCGCCTCAAGTCTTGTCCTGCGGGCTTCTAAATCTTCCAGAGCTGCCTGTTGGTCACCAAGTTCTTGTGGTAATTCAGTTGTTTGTTGCAGGGTCTGAGATATTGCCAGTAATTCTGGTTCAACAGCATTCAGTTGTGCGGCATCGGCTAGCTTCTTCTGTTTGTTGACGACTTCGGTGCTGATCTTGGCAAGCTGTTCAGGCAGGTTTAGCACGAGGTGGTCTGATGAGATGTAAGGGCTCTGTTTTTCAATTTCCGCTTGATGCTCAGCGATCTTCTTTTCCAGTTCAACGGTCGCCTTCAGTATATTTTCGGCAACGGGCAGTTCTACTTCTGGCACATCAGCTCCAAGATTATCAATAGCAGCTTGAATGTTGTGAATCTGGTCCACTAGAATCTTATTGTCTGCCATCTTCTTTTCTTCTTCAGCAAGGCTCTTCTCCAATGGCTGTGAAATATCCTGAAAATATCAACATTAGTTATTTATTTTTATCTGAAAACAAACCTTAGCCTGTTGTTTGGTTGCGGCAGCGTTTCTAGCCAGCTGTGGGTTCTTTTCCAAAACTGTCTGGTCAACATTGTTGAGAGATGCAACGATTTCTTGTAGCTGAGTTAGAATTGTTGGCACAGATTCAATGGACTGTGGCTCAGCCATTTGAGAACGGAGCTTTTCAATTTCTGCCTGTTGTTGCAGTGACAGATTCTCAAGCTCTGCTGTTCTCTTCTCAGCATCAGCTGCTTGATCCAATTTTTGTTCCACCAGATTGATGAGCGCACCAAGGTCTTGAGCTAAGTGTTGCTTGTCGTCTTCTTGGTCCTTAGCTACTTCTCCTACTTTCTTCACTTTAGCAGAAAGGTCGTCGATAGTGTCTTTTTTGAATTTGGAAATTCTCTCAGATTCTTCTGGAAGTTTTTCTAATTTCTGCTGGGCTTCTTCAAGTGCTTTTCTAAGAGTGTTAATGGCTTCAGCTGCACGAAGTCTATCTTCCTGTTCCTTCTTTACTTTTTCTAGAAGGTCCTTTGTGGTAGCGGATTCCGTAGCGAGAACGTTCTGGACTTCTTCAAAGCGTGGTTTGCTCTCAGTTGGTAGCGGCTGGTGCGATAATTCTTGCAGTCTTTCTTCCAACTTATTGAGTTTTTCTAGCTTAGATTCCAGGCTGACAGTGTCTTCCTTTATTGGTTCTTCAACTGACTTCTGTTTCTTGCCCTTTCCTTTCTTTGCTTTCTTCGGTTCATCCTGTTCTTTCGGTTTAATGATATCAGCAGCCTCCTTCTCAATAGATTCCAAGTTATTCTGGGCTTCCTTTCTGGCATTCTCGTATTCAGATTTTGCACGAGCGAGAGTTTCCAGTTTATTCTCAACTTCGCTTCGTTTGTCTTCTGGTAGCTGATCTATGTTTGCTCTGATTTCATCCAAGAGTACATCGTCGAATTGATCCATGGGTAGACTTTCAAGTTGTGTCAACTTAATAGTTAGTAGCAGCAAGTGTTGTTCGTTATCTGCCTTTTTAGCTTCCTCCATTGTTTCTGTCAGTTTCTGTTGTAGGTTCTGCAGACGTTGGCTCAATTTCAGAACAGGTGCAGATTCAGATGCAACATGATCTCTCTTCTCACTCTCCTTAATCTTATCTTCGAGGAGCGTGACTTGCGCCTGAAGGGCTGGATAGGAATGATTTTCAATATTCTCAACAGTCTCCTTGCTGGGGGTAAGTTCTAGAATGCCTTCTAGTTCACTGATTTCCTTGTCAACGTGCTCGATTGATTCCTCAATAACGCGTTCATCTTCGAGTTCAGCGGATAGCTTGCTCAACAGGTCTTCGTACTGCTTATCCGTCTGTTCTGCGTCCACATCGAAGAAACGAACATCAGCATAGGCGCTTTCTAATGGATCCAATTCTTCACTGATCTGTTGAAGTTCTCGAATATTGCTCGCAAGAGCGTCAGAAGATTGACTTGCAGCGACCACAGTCTTCAGATCGTCTTCAACCTCTGGCTTGCTGCGCTTGTTCTTTGCAAGAACTGCCTCAAGGGGTCGTCGTAGGCGATCAAGCTCCTCATCGGCGGCGTCACGTAGTGCTACAAATTTGTTCCAAAGATCGGCACGTTTTGAAAGAATTGGAACAAGTTCTTCACCAGCGAATACAGCTTCCTTCAAAGCGTTCACGGTGTTGTCCTCTTGTGGCGCATCCAGAGCAATTTGGTGAGCAGCATTGATTTCCAGTAGAAGTTCGTCCGC
>JAQGAV010002912.1:0-13920 GCA_034691345.1 Phasmarhabditis papillosa | reverse complement strand
TAACTTTTCATTTTTGAAACTAGAATGACTGGCCATTTTGCAATAGAGGGGTAACTAACAAACCCTTTTTAATAAAGCTTCTCTGTATCTATTTTTGGTTTGTCTGTTTATCTTAATACATCATAATTAGGATAACAGAGTTGCAAGTGTAGAAGGTAGGAAAGAACGATAATTAGAGTGATTTGCAAAACGGCGACACAGTCGCCGTAGGCGGCTGGTAATACATATATAGTCTGATTCAATAGTAATAATCATGCGGCCGGTCATGGCCGGCCATCCGCCACCCTGGTAATAATGCATTGTTACTTGCTTATTTATGAGTAATTTTGCGCATATTTTCTTCGAAAATATTCAGAGCCATTTTCAACAATATTCTTTCTCAACACTCCATTATTACTCTCGAATCGGTCTATTCAAAAATTATATGCGGACATTTTTCTAATGCGTTCATAATCTTATAGTTAGACACATTGCAGAATCCATAATACCATAATATTAACACATACATAGTACAAAAGTTCCACTAATCTACTTATTTCTTATAGGGCTGCGCAGTATCGGTAATTGTCTGCTATACTAACAAAACGGTACTGGAATCTATATCTAAATGCTATTCCAATTACATGGAAGAACGTCAGCTTCAAAAGGAGTTTCGTTCCAGGACAAGTATACAAACAGATACAAAAACCCCACTGGTTCATCATAATAACAACCAATATGCCTAACTGACAATTCATTTTCACATTTCATAAATGTCCCATGTATTAAGAGGCCGTCTGTATGTATAATTTGAAACTGGAATAATATTTTGAAATTTAAGGGTCGAAAAAGGATAAAAACTGAAATGCCCCACAAAACAACAATGGTTCAAAAGAGAGCATTCTTGAATTGAACGAACAATCTGAAAAAATATGATAGTGTAACGGTAGCGAACTTTTTTTCATGTCCTCAGTGGATTTCTAGTATATCTCTGAAAAAGCTGTTTTAGCAACGACTATTTCAGGGAACGGTTACTGTAATATTTGGCACAGGTTCGGCAAAATAAAGCCCACTCACAGGTTTTGGCACTGTGCCTAAATGGTTAATTCGACTCCCTGTGACTAAAATAATGTGCCCCTCTTATGCCCCAGCGGGTTTCACAGCTATTGATAAACCCGCTCTAGCTAAAAGAACATATGTAGAACCTATCATTTAGGCGAAGTGCCAAAACCAGCGAGTGTGCTTGATGTTGCTGAAACTGTTACAAAACATATAGTAACCATTCCCATTTCTAAAAAAATACATGAATTTCAAAGAAAGAGTGCAAAAGTGGAAAGATGTGAAGGTTGTCGTTGTGGGACCACCTAAAATTGCTCATCAGGGTTTTCCTTGTAAAGTCATGGGCCTTTCTCTTAACCCGCCGAAAATGATTATTCCAATATGTGTTGAAAATATATCCATTTGTTTTGTTTATTTTCGTCCCCTATAACATACGGGCTCATATATATTGCACAGCTAATATAAGCACATTTCGACTGTCCGCACTTAAACTGTTATACATATATATGTATATTTTAATAAATTGTGATTGCGTGATACTTTGCCAAAATTTATGAAGCAGTGTAATATCATAAGAAATTTTCTGATTTGACATGTTGCCATATTGGACACACCACAAATAATCCCCGGAGCGTCCCATGGCCTTTGGACCCGCGAAAATTTTAAAACATGGGGCCGGGCCCAAATCCGTTATCGTTCTCCCCCATGCATATGGCTTCAGTTTGTCAATAAAACAAATAGATACATAAGTATTATTTAATTAGAAAGACATATAAGATAAAACTGAATTTCTTTAAGAAAAACTAAAGCATGTGTTGCAACGGTATAAACCGAATGTCATTATAACATCAGATTTTGCGAGCACGCAGCTTCTGCTCCTCCAACGTCTTGAGATAACTAAAAATATGAACTTCTAGAATGACAATAAAATTAACAAACCGCAAAGCTCTTTTGGCAGCTGTCGTTTTAGCTATCCTGTAGTTGCGCCCCATGCCAGTAAACCGCATTTTACCATTGACTTCAACTGTTACGCGAACCTTGAAAAGAAGTGTTAGGATTACCAGGGGAGTGGACCGGCTGACCCGTGGGTGTTATTTAAAGGCACGGTACACTTAAAAATTCATTTCAAATTTCATTATTTAAAATTAATCAGCTTGAAAAGTTATGAAAAATGATACAAATAGCAAAAAAAATTGGTGAAAAATGAGCGATATTAAGAGATTTTGCATGCTCGAGTGATACGGGTTACTGTAGCTGACTTTAATGAAAAATAGTATGAAACTACATAAAGTGATCAAAATTTGAAATTTACTCATGAGATTTATGTTTTGTGGCCCAGAAAATGGTAGAAATGTTTTTAGATTTTTAATTCACGAGATAGAGATACTGTGTCTTTCTAGGCAGAGGTTCCAGCTCGAGACAGGACTCTACCTCCATTCGAACCTAAGCGCAGGGCGGCTGTATTTCCAAACGGTCATAACTCGGCTTAAAATAATCGTTAAAAAATTCAATCTACATATTTCAACTGAGTATTACTAGCTCTATCGATTTAAACATTAAAATTGACAAGAAATTTTTTAGTATACCGTGCCTTTAACCCCGGTCTAGTGGGTGAAATACTGCGGCCTGGCCCGTTATGAAAACCCACTACAGGAGAAATTTTGGGAAATACGTTTAAAAAAAATCAAAAAATTAGCTTTATAAGTACTTTTATTGCCCTAACAATCTTTCCAAAAATAAAAATTTCCAATTTAATAAACTCTTCAGTCATCCTGGGTTACTATGTTAACCAATAATTTCAGGAGTAACCTAGGTTACTACCAAGAGGGTAACCACCTTGGATATCCAAAAATAGTAACCAGACCATTTCATTTCCCATGGGAAACGCGTTTCCCGTATGCATGGCACTTGGGAAATAACGAATTTTTTAATAGTTCCAGCATAGTTTAGTCATTTTTGTTATTTGCATGAAAATTTTTATAATTTTCAATTGTAACAGGCATGCAAAACCATATTTCAACCAAACGAAAAAAAAATGTTCTTCAAATAATTAAATGTTCAAGGCTAAAAATGGTTGGTAAGGTCTTAAAAAAATTATCTAGGAAGCATTACTAATCGATATATGTAGATAAAGAAAGAAGTTGTGAACTAATTATTCGTTTCGTCTAGTGAACCTATACGAAAATTAGTTGCGATCAATGATCATTTATTAATAGAAATTGGATATATACATATATATATATATATATATAAATGAAACAGAAATAAAATAAACTAGAGTAGTATGCGTATGCAAATGAAATGTATAAATGTTGAAACGCCCAACTCTAGTCTGCGGTAAACCGGTAAAGCGGCATTCAATTATTTTCGGTAAAACGGTTACCGTATACCGTTTGTCCACCCTAGTTACTATTTTTGGGTAACCAAGGTGGTTACCCTCTTGGTAGTAATATAGGTTACTCCTAAAATTGTTGGGTAACCTAGTAACCCAGGTTATAAAAAAACGTGCAACCTAGGTCACCACGGTTATCTGGGCTACGGGCGAGATAGACCCCGTCATTCGGACCGGCCCGGTGTCTGAAAATTTCCGATTTGACTTTAACTCGGCCCGTGCTGCCACTCGTGAGGATAAGAGTCAGAAAACATACCTTTCCAGTTTCAATCATACGTTCCATTTTGCTAAAACGAGTTCTTCCTGGCTCCAGTTCTAGTAGTTCCCGAATAGGAGAACGAGGAGGGTTTGAACAACACTCCTCAATCGTCTGTTTCATGAGATGATGAACTATACGCCACACAACATCGAGATCGCGGCCACTATCCTGCACAAGTAGTATGTACATATAAAGTGAATGAATAATACCAGATAAATAGCTCCGGTTAAACTTTCAAAAACATCACTGAGAGCTTTGGGAACTTCGATATCTTCCTCCTGACCGTCATCTATTTCTTCTTCAGTCGTGATCATGTACATCTTAGAATTAGAAATAGTGAAGTATACTGTGTATATGATAAAACCTCAGAATTGAAGTTGGCATCAAAGAAATTACGTTCCGCACACAGTTTAACGAACTTCCCTATCATGTGGTGCAATCCAGGACACATTGCAACAAAGTACTATAACCAGATAACTATATGAGAACAAGATAATTTACAACTTTGTGGAAGTTATACTTGACGGCAAGACTAGCAAAAATTGTATTGTTTACAAGAGCAGATCGCAAATCAGTCAAAACCTAAACATAGAAATATAGCATGTTTTTAGAAAAACCGAAACCCCAGGACTGTATTGACGTTTGTCTTCATACAAAAACCTTGTTATCATATAATCCAAGACGGCATCACCCAGAAATTCCAACCTCTAGAATTGTTAACTATAATCAATATTACGGTAGAAAAACCTGATAACATCCTGTAATTCTATTTTTATAATAACTAGCATGTGTAAAGGCTTGAATAAGATAAGCCTTGTCTTTGAAATGGTATCTGTAAAAGAGGTTACGGATTTACCAACAAACATTTCACTTACCCAACGGTATCTTCTAATTTACGGAAGCTGAATTGCGCATACATTTCATTAAGTTGTCGCTTCGACATGTTGGGATTCTCCAGAGTGTCCACAAATCTAAAACAAAGCTTGTAATAGGTTATTAAAATAATGAATACCTTAGTAAGGGTGGCTGTGTGTTTACTTCACCAGGTTCCAATACTTTCAGGCCCATCCATTTCATGACCTTAACATTTATACACAACGTCGCGTAAAAATAGCCGGTAATGAACCTTTAATGTAGGATGGGGACCCAGTGTAAGTAAATGAGCGCCAATTACAGCTTCAACAGCATCAGCGATTGATTTATCACTAATGTACTGCTGAGTTAGCAAATTGTAGGGAAGTGGGGGCATATCTTCGTAGGCATTAGCAGTCAACGATGGCTGAATTATTGTGATAAAATTTGAAGCACAGGAAAGGTATACTTTCGAAAAATTGATAGTTTCCACTTCATCAGTAACCTGGTGCACACCACAATTATCGTCGACATCCCATCCAGTTATTGGCTTGGTAATTAATGAAACTTCATTTCCATCCAACACATCGTTGATGAATTTATCTCGCTCTTCTGCATCCTCCGTATTTGGCGCTTTAAAATCAACTGCTGGAGTATAACTGTAAATGCTGGTAAGTAAAAAATCGAAAAACAATGTAGTACCATGGAGGAAGCCAAGAATCTTGAACATCAAACTTGGAGGCAACGAGAAGCGATGGCAACCCCAGTTTTTTCCCTAACCGGTAGAGATTGCAATTCGAGACCTGTAGAATAGGTAGATATGTAGGAAAGTCAAATTACCTCTTTGCTGCGGGCGAAAGATAATTTCCCCTCGTGCTGGTCAAAATGCGAGTGATACAAACTATCTGTCACAGCGTACTTCAAAAATGAATCACCAATGGTCTCCAATCGCTCGAGATTGATTCCTAAACGATATCGAGAAGTCCCAGAATACCATTTGATAATTACCATCGTTTGCGCTAGCAGTGGTCAGAGCATTTAACAAAATACATGGGGAAACACCATAAGGATTTCTATGCATGAGATCGTTTCCAGTGCTTTCAGCAGGACAGTTAAATAAGGAAGGTCGTGCAAATGAAAAATTGCTATTTAACTCAGGCACCAAAATCGCATTCTAGAATAAATAATATTAAGATAAATAAGGAACCAAGAAACCTCAGTCATATGTTCTTGCTCCGCAAACTTCTCGTCCAGTTGTTGTTTTTTCCTTTCGCCTTGATTAAGTATCTCAAACTCTGTGTCTGAACCATCCTTCGCGGTATGGATAGAGTTTTCCGATGCAGACACAGAAACTAAGGAGATGTTAAAATAAAAAAGTTCAATGCATACCTGGAATTTCACTATCTGGCTCATCTTCGAAAACAGAAAGGTCTATTATTTCCTCAGTACCAACTACGTCTCTGTCCTCAAAATTCTCCAGAACATTAATTCGAGGAATTCCCTTATGCTAAACATTTCGAGTCATCCCAGACAAATGAAAAAGGAAACCAACCATTTCGGAAGTTTTTACAGATTTTGAAGAAATATTTGAATTAGATATATCACCGGGATTGATTTTGCTCGAAACGTCGGCCATTAACGTATTTATATTGATTATGGTAGAACCTCCATCAATTATTTGCTGTAATGAACAAAAGCATTAAATGAAAGCAATTCCAAACCAACGAAAGGAATTTCCAGTTTTTGTTCAACAAGTTCTCCCCAGTGAGATAAGTTGGATTCCGTTCTAGAATCGTCCAAATCAGGCCAGCCAGATTCAATAATATCACTTCTAGGCTCAGCAAATCCATTCAACGAATCTAGAGAAATATTAATTTCCTTGAGAAATAATTTTGAAAGTCTAGTACCTGATCTTTCAGCTAGATACTTTGCAAAATCTACCATTACCATAGATGCATCATCTTCATCATCTGAGAGCTCAGACGTCATGTTTGACATCAGTCCAGTCTAAAAGGACAGCCTTCGGGAATAAAAAGCCAATTAAATATACCGATTCGTAGTCTTCTTTAGTATTCGATACATCGTGCAACTTTAATACATCTTCATTTTCAGCAAAGCCTAGTTCGGGATCCCAAACACCAATTTCAAATTCCTGAATCCATTACAATATATTATACTAAAGTTGCATCGAAAACAAACTCCAGCGATAGGGGTCGATGTGCAAGGATTAGAATCCACTTTATTCATAACACGAAGTTGCTGAATCTTCGAAACAATAAGTGATTGCCTCTCTTCATAGGTTACTGAAAATATTAGTAGGGTGAGAAGCAAAAAATAGGTCACCTGGATATGTTAGAGGATCCCATTCATAATCATGAGGAACACTTGCGGTATTATCAAGAACTTCCATAGTTTTTTGTCGCAACTCATCTGCCAGGAGAAGATGATTTAATCTGAATGACGTTATAGTACCATAAACTGAAAACATTACCGATAGAAGCAACTTGGAAGAGCAGCAATCAAACTCCATAGGCTAGATGAAATGGGATGCACATCCAGAAGTTCTGGAACCATTATCTGCTGCTGCGAAGTACCTTCTGGTTTGACCTTCTTTCTCATACCATAAGAAGCTCGTGGCAGCAGAAGATTTAAACGACTATAACCATTCAAGCTTAGTAAAATAATAAATATATAACTACTTGGATGTATAATCCACGTCAAGAAGGTATTGCTCTTGGTCATAAATAGTCAAATTATATTTCTTAATGAAGTATTCGTTGAAAGAGGTGTAGTCATTGTCCGGGAAGGAAGAAGACGGACTCATATTTTCAATAATCTAAATCAAAGTGATTAAAGATTGGGCAGTTGTATACTTACTCCGGCAACAAAATAGAACACAGGTTGTTCTGTATTCCTATACCATGGCATCACAACGGCATCCTTATAATCTTCAGATCTAAATCCATTTTTAGTTGAGAAGGTAATGGTTTACTAACTTGAATTTATAATTCTTTCGCATTTCTTCACTTGGAATACGAGGCATTTCTTCCATACTGCTGACAACCTCAGAAATGTATTTCATATTCACATCATATATCTTATTCCCATCACTAGACGGAACTAAAACATATAAGGATTGTGTACTAAATAAAATATTAACCCGAACCTCTATTTAGCGGTACAATAAGTGTATTGATCGGAGTATTTGAGTCATTTTGGAAGTCCACTGACGATTTTGCAAGTTGAAGAACATTTTTGAAAAGATAGTGATGAAACTGTCGAATCTTGGTTAATTCAGCCTCATTCAATGTTACCTAGAAAATATAAATACAATCAGAATAATATAGTTACCAACCGGTTGTCCGGATTGAACTACTTTCACCCGCATATCTCCCTGTCTGAGATAAACAGAAAAAGGAGGAATCTAAACTTATCATCTATCATAGTCTAGATTGGTAAAAAATATACCGGTGGTAATTTGCTTGAACTGAGAAAGCCGAAGGAATAGTCACATTCCTCCGGGCGAGCAAATTTTCTCCTTTTAGGATTGTATTCATCTGATACTTCTTTAATCAGTTCCATTTCTAATGCATATATGTAGCATGGACTACATTGCGAAGGCAGAGCATTATAAAGGGCTAACGCAACCTAAAGACATATTTGGTCACTCTTGGTAAAATAATAAAACCTTCTTGTCGTATAACTGACGACGGCGTGCTGATCCGACTTTTGCATTTACGCCAGGAGCATATTCGTCTGGATCATCATCTATATGAGACATTAGTCCAGCTATAGACTCCTTTCCGACAGGTAGCAGGTGGTCGTTCAATTCTCCTCTTTCATGTAGAAGCTGGCAAGCCTGCAAGGAATCACTATGTAATTATGATCGATGAAGTGACAATAATGCAGATAAGAAACTTAATAAAAAATGTTACCCTTAGAGCAACCGCCATCTGGGCAATTTTCTTATTTCCCATAGGGGTTTCCAATCTGATTGGTTCTTTGAGCGGAGAATTGATTGGAAGCAACAGTTCAGCCTTGTACTTGATTACTCCCCCACATTCAATCTGTATCAGTCGGTTTTGCGGAACCAATCGAGTAAAAATATCCGAAGGTAGCTTACTACAGTACCTTAAAGAATCAATATGTTCAACGCTCTGAAACTAACGAAACTAACACACCTGTTAACCAGATTGATTGCAGTGGACATTGTTACTTGAGCTCCAGTTGACTCAACCCGATAGGGAGGATATAACGTGTCCAGGTTTTGGAGCGAACCAAAGTCATACTCATTTGGGTTGTGCACATTCTTACATCGACGCAGCAGCAACTTAACAAAAGAGATAGCCATACTAATAGGAAAATAAACCTTTTCGATTTCAACGAAATCGCGAATATCATCTGAACATTTGGGATTATCTGACTGTCCGACAAGAATGAAATAGTTAGCACCTGCCTTCCTAGCACGACCTTTTGACTAAATATACAATAATTACGAGAAGGAATATACAACAACCTGAACATAAGCTCTGTAACCAAGAGGTCTATCGAATTTGACAACAACATTGCAGTTCCGAACATCAACACCTTCCTCCAGAACATTCGTAGCTACAAGAACATTCAACTCCCCACGTCTGAATTTGCGCAGCATCTATAAATGCGTAGCTACTATATAAGAAAATCTTACTTTACCTCCTCTTGGCGTTTATGCAAACCTTGTCCCTCAGCATTAGCGAAAGCTCCGTTGCTATATCCAATAATATACTCTGCATGAACGAACTTGAATCTACTTTCATTTTTAGCAACGTGCTTTAACAAATTCTGAATGACGGTTTTTTTGCGAGTTTAAATCAGCACATACACTCAATACATAAGCAACATAACGTTGCTGCACAAAAATAATTGCGCTTAGCGATTCTGGCTCCTTTATACCCAGTTGTTTTTGATTGTCAGGTGAATAGGCCAGTAATATATCTAGAAGTCGTGAAACCTAAACAGAAAATCATCGATGTTGTTACGAAGAACTTGCCTTATTAGGAAGATGAAACGTCAAATCATTGAGAGATCTGAGTGGCTGCATCTATACAAAAAAGGTAAGCAGGCAAAACTATTTAAACAAGTACCGTTTTCTCCAGACGCTTTCTAATCATGTGCATACATGTTTCTCCCAGAATAATGTAATCAAGGGCTTTGGCTGGAAGAAAACTTTGCTTCGTTAGTTTATTTAGCTCCTTTTCCCAAGTTATGCACATCTTAATGACGAATGAGAAGGATGAAAGTACTATTTTACATTACCTTCCATGCAGCCCAAGGTCCAAGTTGCTCCATTACAGCTTTCGTTCTTGTTAAGGCTTCATTAATAGGTTTTCGAGGGTCAATGTCAAAGTTCGGATCAAAATCATTACTTCCATTTACAAACATATTGAACGCACTCTTAAAAATACATTATGAATGCATTCGTGCCGTTGTTTTACCAGTATTTCGAGAACCCCGTCAGCAAGTTCACCGCAGGGGGAATAGTCTAAACAAATAACAACATTTTCAGTAGGTTTTGCTCCATATTTTGATAGCTGAAAACAACAAGACGTAAAAAATTGAAGTTTAGCATTACCGAAACCAGATCAGATGCAGTTTCAATGGAGCAGTTCATAATATTCTCCAACTTTGCTAATTTCGCTTCCAATTGAACGGGGGGCGTTTTGTCATTAATAAGAGAAGCGGTTAAACCCAATATACGAGGCCTCAGCTCTAAGTTCGACTATTGTTTGAAGAATGATTACAAATATACCTTCTTCTAAACCCATGTATCTGTTCATAATTAGGCTATATGGGTGGCGCCCCATAGCATGATGACATTCATCAAAAATAAGCACAGCACATCGTGATAGACTGAAGAAAGCATGATCCAACAGATTTAAGAAAATTTGGGCTGTTAATACGATCACCTAGAAGTTGAAAGTTGTTTTGAACATATAACTGTTGTACATGGCACTCTTCGAGGAAACTCTCAAAGCTCTTCCTATCGCTCCACTTATCAGTATTTTCAGTTCCGCTCATTCTTCCGACTGACAGCACGGTGTGACATTCTATGTGTTCTGCTTGTTGATGAACAAGCGACACTAAACAACATCCAGTAACAAAACATAAAATATTGTACCTGTATTGACTATAAAAAATGCGCGCTTCCCTCCTCTAGAGAATGGGGGTGTAATATGAAGAGCATATTCCTTTAATAGCATAACGGCTATAAAGGTTTTACCAGCCCCAGTTCCCAATTGAACAATTGTGTTCTTCTTGCATGCTATATCCAGAAGTTCAACCTTAAATTATAGATGAAACGAAAGCCTGCAAAACACTGAATTACTTGATAATCCCGAGGGGTAAAACAATTCTTCTCAACTTCACGTCCGACATTTGGAGCCATTTTTCATAGTCTATATCCCACACAAGAAGAATTTATTACTGGTATAGGCGGTCTGATATTAACGACTATTTTTTTAAACAGCCGCTGCATGAAAGTATGCGAGACATTTAAATTTTTTGCCGCGGCACTCAAAATAAAGGACTGGAACAACAAATATCCCGCAACGCACCATTTTGCTACAGTAGTTCCTACTAAATGCGAGCAAGGCCTTTTCCTAAATTTAAGAATTTCTTTCCTA
The DNA here is from genome assembly GCA_034691345.1 of Phasmarhabditis papillosa. Taxonomy (NCBI): domain Eukaryota; kingdom Metazoa; phylum Nematoda; class Chromadorea; order Rhabditida; family Rhabditidae; genus Pellioditis; species Pellioditis papillosa. The sequence continues at coordinate 2,717 of JAQGAV010002912.1, read as the reverse complement.
TACCTATTTTTCCTCTTTGGTGGTATTTAATTTTTTTGATTTTACATTTTTAGTTCGTTTATATTTAGTTGTTATTGTTTTTGACGCTTTTTATTAATTATTCGTCATACTTTGCATTGCAGCTATTCAAATGGTGGGTGGAAGAAATATCCCCAAGATGGGTCGTAACTTCGATCTCTCTCCTGGAGTAAGCAGATTTTCTGCTGCCCGTCTCTACTTGAAGCGTGGAGCTAAGGTTCCTCATAAGAAGGCCGAAGATGTGAGTATTTTAGGATTTGTTGCCTTTTTTATCACTTGCTTTAGATGACCAGACCCGCTCTTACCAGAGCTCAACCCCAGTTCAAGCTTGGTCATTCTAAGAAAGCAAGCCTTCGTTCCTCTATTACCCCCGGAACTGTCCTGATCGTCCTTGCTGGACGTCACAAGGGAAAGAGAGTTGTCTTCCTAAAGCAGCTCGAGAAGACTGGTCTTCTTCTTGTCACTGGTTTGTGTGCAAATTATTTTAATGTTATTTTTTGTCTCATTAGGACCCCACAAGCTGAACAACTTCCCTCTTAGAAGAATTGCTCAAGCTTTCGTCATTGCCACCAAGACCAAGGTTGACGTTTCTGGAGTCAAGATCCCTGACCACATCAACGACGAATATTTCAAGAGAAAGACTGTTGCTACCAAGAAGGGAGAAAACATTTTCGCTTCCGGAAAGGCTGAATACAAGGTAGGAGAAATATTTTTCCTATGTATCATTCAAGCTTTCTTAAGGTCACCGAACAAAGAAAGAAGGACCAGAAGGCTATTGATGCTTCTATCCTTGCTGCCGTTAAGAAGAACCCAGAGCACAAGTTCCTTTTCGGATATCTTGGATCCAGATTCTCCTTGGGCAAGAACCAATATCCACACAACCTTGTATTCTAAGTTTGTTGTTGTTATAAATTACTTGTTACATGCTTCTACTTTTTATTTGAAATCTAGAGGGTTATTCGGTGTTCTGGTTATATTGGCAATTATTTCGTATTTCGAACCTAAACATATTCTGTTACGGGATGCTGGAAACTCTTACCATTAAGTGTTGGCTTCGCAGCTATTTTTCTTAAAAATATTAGTTTTCTAGCCAGGGTGGTGCTCATTGCTATAGATACACATATTTGTGCTGCTGAAAATATTGGCCGTTGTTAGAATAGTGCCTTTTCGGTGCATGCAGGATGCCTGGAATTCATTTTTTTACCCAAGAGTTAAATCATTGGTATTTTACAATAAATCAGATCTTATAATGATTTTGAATCTCTCAAAAAGCCTTCTTATACTGTTGTAACCTATGCCCAGGGCTGCGTATAGGCCGGCCTGCGACTTTTAAAAATTGGGCCTGGCCTGGGGCGGCCTTAGCAGATTTTAGCATTGGAGCGCGATATACATCTTTTAAATTTGCACATTATTTCAGTCCATAAAGTGACTTTTTGCCCCCAGGCCGGCCTAGGCCGGCCTGCTCCGGCCTGCTTGGGTCTCAAAATAGAGCAGAAGTAAATGTTTCATAGTGTTTGATGCAGGTTTTAGTAGAAAATGTGACATCACAGGCCGAAACAGGCCGGCCTGACCCGGGCCGGCCTAATCCGGCCTAGCTCCGCCCCCTCAAAAAGTGGGCCGGCCTGCTGAATACGCAGCCCTGGGTGACTGTAAGTTCTTTCTCTAACCGAACATATCTTAATCCTAACTGGACACCTTTTATTAAAGTGGAGAAGTTCTATGATCTAATTTCGAATCTCTAGAGTTTATTCGAGAAAAGTCATATTACCTGTTTAATAATGTTATTAAGAGTAGATTAATTACTAACCTTAAAGTTGTTTGAATCAGAACTCATAACTAAGGAACCAGTAGAGGAGCTATGCTAATAAAGTAATAAAATAAAATAATATTTATTAAATATATTTTTTAAATAAGAATGTTTCTCTACTATTCATCCGTGTTTCTCAGTTCTAAATCTTCTATCTTCATGGGATGTGATCTGTTTCTAATGGGAATGTAGTCCAGTCGGAAGATTACCTTAAGTTGCGAATAATAATGTTTATATATACATCCGGTGGAGAATGTTCAATAAAGTCAACCCTTTAGTAGAAATGGTTAGTTAAGCTGACCGCGACCGACACAAGTCGTCTCTGTTCGCTGTTTGATAAATACCCATTTTCTGTATTAGCTTTCGTGACCTTCGCCCTTAAACAGCCTGTCCCGCGATCGTTCGCAGTATGAGTACGGCCTTAGAGTAAGGTTGTTGGCAATATAAATAGTACTAATTGAAGATAGCAGAAAAGAAATCCGCTTAGATGATTGAATATAGTTTTGTCTATAATTATTTGATTACTACAATCTTTATTATTATTTTCATTTAGCTTTCTATTACCTTATGCCTTATATCCCACAGTGTACATCCATGAAATAACATACTAATAAGGGCATCGAAGTATTCTGTTAGAGCAAACAGTTCGTAAGCTAAACGTAAAGAAATTAGCTATCTTCTTTTACGACTCTGGCAAGGATTTAAGTACATTGAGGGCTAGTTAGAAGTCCTGAACCGCCAGGATTGTTCTTGTACCATCATTGTATACATAGAGAACCGCCAGGATTGTTCTTGTACCATCATTGTATACATACAGAACCGCCAGGATTGTTCTTGTACCATCATTGTATACATACAGAACCGCCAGGATTGTTCTTGTACCATCATTGTA
>JAQGAV010002911.1:0-13921 GCA_034691345.1 Phasmarhabditis papillosa | reverse complement strand
TATAAGTATAACATTTATTACTTTTACAACTTTTTTTTACTTTGGCGGAGTCTGGTTTGAACACGAGGCTTGCGGCCGAAATGTACTTTCAAAAAATCTCGGCCGCGGCCGGCTGCTGGTTTGCGGAGCCCTGGCGGCACGTTAGCAACAAACGGTGCTTGCTTGGACTATACTCATATTTTATTTCAGGCTCGTGCCTTCGTGGACGCTACACTTCGGAAGGGCGTTAGCGGTCTTATAACTGAATTCAAGAATATGAAGAGAGCCAATGACTTTGGTCAGATGACTGCCTTTGTAGATGCAAATACAAGAAAATTAAATAGATATAAGGATGTTGGATGTTTAGATAATAATAGAATTATACTTACAATGGGGGCGGAGCCTTATATACATGCAAATTATGTCAGTACTCCTACAAATAAGAAGAAGTTCATTTGTACTCAGGTAATATTTGCAAAAGTAAAGGAGCCGAAGGGGATTGAACCTGGGACCTGTAGATTTGAAAACAAGAGTACTATCCACTAGGCCACAGAGAGAAGTAGGGAATCACGTTAATAGTCCATTTTAGGCTCCACTTCCCAATACGATGGCCGAGTTCTGGTATATGATGGTACAGGAGAATTGCAAAGTTATTCTAATGTTATGCAATTTTGTGGAGAAGGTCAGGGTTTAAATTATTTTGAAATGAAATCCTAGCAGTCTTTCTGAGCAATAAATGATTCAGGAAGCTATCGGTAGAAAATAGCCGGCCTGACATGGGCCTCTATTAGTTATAGACAAGAATGAGTTCCTATTTTGAAAATGGGTTTGGCTAAATTCCGTCCCATTCTCCGAATTCTAAATTCTCAACCTGGAAGGAATCTCACGTGTTTCTAATAAAGTGACTTATATACATTAATAGCACGGGTTTTTTGGGTGTCGGCTCATACCGGACTGCAATATTTTACCTACCGACCGACCCGTGAATACCCCTCATTATTATAAGTTTTTTCCTCTCCAGGGAGCTAAGAAATGTGCTGAATACTACCCGGTTACTCCTGGAGAAGTTCTTACCGTCGCCAATTGTGATATCTCTATCAGTTGTACTTCTCGTACTCAGGTGGGTCTCACAACAACTTCTACAATAAACCTACATTAACACTTTTAGCACAAATTCTCTGTAGAAACTAAGCAAATTGTACAGATTACTTATTTGGAAGTTCGTGTTGCCGCTCGCCCTGCCCATGTTGTAGTTCACTATCAATGGCTGGATTGGCCAGATCGCGGAGTACCGGAAGCAGATGTGACGCCGGTAGCTCTCTTAGGGACATTTAGAGATCTAAAGTTAGTTTGTTTAATTTATAGGGGAATTAAACTATTTATATTTAAGAATATATTGATTTAAAAAGTTTCCTTCTCTGGGAATATATAATGTCTTATGTTATCTTCTGTCATTCCAATAGGCTTTGTATACGAACAATGAAAAAGCCGGATTTCTTGAGAAATCATGAGATTATAAAGATATAAATTAATTATGAGCAAGGTAATCTGTTGGGTACAATTTTTCGAATGAGTTCTTGAAGAAGAATGGGGTTTGTGTCTATCGAGATACTATTCAATAAACTTTCAATAAATAAACCAAACTTAGATCCAACTTTAGAACCAAAACTTGTTATCCATATAAAAACTTTTGAAAATATCAGAATATTACCCTCAGTTTAAACTCTACTTTCTTTATCTAATGTTTAGTTCTCCGGTTGTTGTTCATTGCTCTGCGGGTATTGGCCGAACTGGTTCGATTGTTCTTCTCCAAGTTATAATCGATATGTTCCAGAATGGAACAATGTTTACGGTAGGAATAAATTACATTATCGATTGATTTTATCGAATATTTAGGATTTAGACGGACATTTGGATTCGTTGAGAAAACAAAGAAACAATAGTATCCAGGTTGGTAACGGGGGAAGATTTTATGTTTGGTTCAACAGGGATTTTGAGGAGCTTCAGACTGAATAACTATAAAAACTCGTAGGAAACAACCTATAAATCCTATAAACTTAACTTCTGACTCCTAAACTCTAATATTATCCTAAAGTCTACGGTATTGGAATCTAATCTAGGACGAAACTCTGATCTGCGGAGTACGGACATGACATCAACCAAGTTCGTTTTCATCGACGAATATCCTTTAGAAACTTATTGAAATATTACCCTCATTACTTTTTTTGGGACCTACGCTAAACAGGACCTAAACCAGACCCTCCAGTGGGCCGGTCCGGTCCCTGAATAAATGCGGGCCCGGGCCCAGGTTAGATTGTATGACCTAAACATTCTTCCACGAGCCTTTGTTTACTGATATTAAATGTTACAGACTGAACACCAATATCTGTACGTTCATCAGGTTCTTCTGCTTTACTTTCGTCGTACAAATGTATTGGATACAAGCATTTATAGTCAATTGGACAAGTTTACTGAAGCATATAACAAAGCCACAAAATAGAATATTACTAATTAATATAATATAATATTGTATCTATTTGTATTGACTCGCTCCTTTCTCAAATGTCCATTCTCTCTCTGCTAGGGTTACTGTAACTCTTCATGATGATCTAATTACTTGATAATTCGCTAAATGAATTTCTTATCCTAAACTCTCATACTAAGATCTCATATATTCTATGTATAATTGTAAATAACATACAATAAATAAACATTTTCTATGACGCTCTTTTGTACTATAAATGATTGTAGTTTCAGTGAATTGGTATATATGAAACCCGTACATTGCGTGTTTTGTATATTACCTCACCGATTGATTAGTTACTACTAGGAACAGACAAGTCGTCGATTTGTCAATACTTAATTAACCAGCAAACAAGCAATTATTACTGTTACAAATATTTTAAAACTAGGAATTTATCAAATATCTCTTTGTAAAAACTTTGCTATTAAATAAACAAATAAAAAGGAACAGTTCGTACAGGTAAACTACGATAGTTCTTCTAAGAACCTTAGCAAACGGTAGACGTCGTAACATTAGCGTTATGCATTGACTTTGTTACAACAATGGGAAGTATTTCACTTTCCACAATCGATTGGGGAAAGTGATCAAATTCATGTAGACGCTTGTTGCGCCCCAATACAAATATTTTTGCAACCGCGCTAACTTGCAGGTTCAAAGTTATCGCCACTCGTCAACTGAGATCTTCTAAATTTGCTGTTCTCGTCTTCATGCAACCCTATAATGAATGCTATGGAGAATGTAGAAGCGAAAAAATTTACAACTAAGGTAAGGCTAAGTTACTTCAAAACCAAACCAAGCCCGTTATAGGAATTTGGCGAATTCCAAATTGATCCACACGAGATAGGAAAAGGTGGATTTGGAAGCGTTCACAAAGCCACTCATCCAAGATATCCCCACCCAGTGGCTGTGAAAAAGGTTTGTTCTCTATGCATGTAATTATTCATTGTGTTGTTAAGGTTAGAGTACGATTCGATGAGACACGTCGCATAAGAAGAGTGGAAGACGAAATCGAATGCCTTGTCAAAGGAAAGCATCCTCATGTTGTCAAGGTTTACTAGTCAATGTTGTTTGTACTGAATACTAAATTTTAGTTCTATGGTTCCTATCATGATGATAATTACATGTACATCTTCATGGAATACTGTGACCAAGGGTCACTGCGACAATTTGTCAAAATGCATACACATTTGAAACCAGAAGATGGTATTGCCCTCTCATTTGAAGCTTACATTGACACTTTTCAGCCGTCTATGTATTAAAGCAGGTGATTGCTGCTGTACGCCATCTTCACAAATCGGGTATTATTCACCGGGATTTGTCGGCCGGGAATATACTAATCACAAATCTTTGTGCAGGAGGGAAACCGGGTCTGTTTAAGCCCGCAATTGTAAGATAGTAAACTATATCTTTTATGAAACTGTATACTTTTAGAAATTATGTGATTTCGGTTTGGCTAGGGAACTGGACAAGAAGGATTTTGCAAGGACTGTATGTGGTACTCCCGGATATATGGCACCGTATGATACACGCTCCCATGGTTTTCTACTTTTATTTTACAGTGAGGTCCTTAATGGAGATTATTACTCAGAAGAAGCCGACGTCTTCTCTCTAGGCATGGTGCTTTTTCTCATGCTAACAGGGGAGGATCCTTCCGGTGATCTAAGTAAGAGCTTCTATATATTATAATTGTCATCTTCATTCTCCGGTTTAGATTTCTTGAATGAAAATTTATACAAAGTGAGAGACAGACGTGCGGAGGAGCTGTTACGGAGGATGACTGCTGAAACCGGAAACCGAATCAAGCTTATTGGTAAGTCTTTGTGCACCTCAAATATAATTATATTTGTCTTTAGATGTTTGCAAACATGTATTTTTCAAAGAAAATCTGGCCTACGAGAATGAAAATAGAGAGCGAGCACATTCGGCGTCACGGGAAGCCAGGGTTTGTGTGCAGTCAGTCCATCATTGTGATTGAAATTTTTCAGAGGCGATCGAAAAGCCGTGAAGTAAGTGATTTGCCCAGAATTTCTACGGGCAGCAGACCTCAGCCATCTCAAAGCTCTGCCAATATCAGAGATAACAACAATTACACGGAGGTTTTGGAACTAGTTAGATATTGTAAACTATCATCTATTTAGCCCAGACGATATTCCAATGATAGACGGCGTGACAATTTGGAGTCAATTGCACCAGAAAGGAAACGTCCAGATGTTCCAATGCAGGTATATCCTATTAAATTTGGCTAATCGACGAGGAGGTTATCTATAGATCACTGTCCATCCACATCACTGCTTGGTATATTCATCTTCAATGATGACTATTTACCTTGAACATTACTGCTTCTAGTCTTTTTTCCCGAGTCGAGTGAAACTTTTTTAAAATTGTGATGGGACTATTTAAAAACATTATTATGACAATTATATCATTTTTATTGCAGCGATATAGAGCTGCCTCGCAACCCCCAGTTGCTCGTATTCCCCGTGCATCAGCCTCCAACGGGGAAAGCGGATTCGAAAGTGGCGGAATGCGATATGCGTCGTCCAATCCATCGTATGGAGGTGCCAGGATACCGTCGGCAACTCAAAGCACCGCCGCTTCACAGAAAGGGTTAGTTCTTACGTGATATACATTTAATTCACATCATTATTAGATGGCCGATAATCATCGATCGGATAACACTCCCAGATTATTACGTTCGATTGAAAGGCAAGGTTGGTTAATTGTATGGCATTATCATTAGTAGTTAGTTGCAGGTAGTGTTCAATGGGAACACGGTGGAATTCTACCCCGAAATGGAACCTGGCTTATTCGAATATCGCTTTGATGTCTCAGTGCAAGGTGGAATACAAAGTGTAAGATTCAACGGGTATTTAATGTCCGTTTGTCTAATACAGATTTTCATCTCAAAATCTTCTGAACATCTTTCTTTGGAGAATCTTCGCCATGGTTATTTTACTCGAATACACAGACAAATACATTCGTAAGTTACTATCCAGGATCATATTTTGCGATTTGTGTTTGTTTATAGATATCAAGATTTTCCACCCAGTCCAAACTTCAAGACTATGTACTTTAACTTGGTCAACTTGGTCAATCACGTGCGCAGCAAACATATAAAAGTCTGATTTACTTTTGGTCATTTATTTTAATTTGTATATCTAGGTAAAACTATGCGGATCTCGAATTTTGAGACAATATCCGGAGAGCAGTGCCACTCTGATGGAGAATGGTGATATCAGGGTGTTACTAGATGGTCATAACGAATCCGGTATTTTTATTCAATTGGCTCCCACGAATTTTGTTTCAGACAGATATGTGTTTTCGAAAATCAAGAACAATTGGGATAGGTTTGCAGGCAACAAGAAAACTCAACCATCAAATGGTTAGGGTTTGCAAATGATTGAAGTTATCTTCTTTTTTTAGAATTAACCGAAATAAATCAACTACGTGACAAGTTGTTCAGTTTAGAAAGGATTTGTACGGAATTAAGAAAAACTTATCCGTGTTTGGTGACTTTGTAAGTTTGAATATAGATCATATGCTTATATTTGCTATTTTTTAGTTCTGGGGACATCTATGGCGATGACCTCACTCTCACATTTCGACGTATGCCTCATCCAGAAACTACGACTACTGCCAGCTCCAATAGACATCCTCTTGTCAAGAAATCGGACAATATTCCGATCCCTGAGAATAGACCGCGAAGTACGGCAAATATTTTAGTACCTGAAACACGCCGCAACTTGTGCTTAAATGTAAGTTACCGTGAACTTGCTGTATGCACATTATTTTGAGTTTTTAGGATGCCAAGGAAAACGCACCGCAAGAAATACGAAAAGGAATTGGGAAATCGACAAAATCAGATGCAGATCAAGACAATTTGAAAGGATACGGTGTTAATAAGGTGCGTGAACTCGGTGATAATGGTTTAATTACTATTTATTTAGCATTCCCTTTATGGCATAGTTGTTCATAATCCTCGTAATGAACCAGTTCTTCGACGATCGGCAGCGGATAGGAATAGGATTTACTTTATAGGACAACGCGGACAAGAAGTGTGAGTTGAGTTTCTATTAGTGGCAATGCTCTGTGTTTTCAGATTGGAACTCGGAGGAACGAAATGGCCACCCTTTGCAGTGGCCCTATATAAGATGTTAGTGGACTATGAAGCAGCAAATCTGCGAAGGTGACCTCTTTTGACTTCATTTAGGGTATTGAATATGTTAGTGTTTTTTTGTATTCAAGTGATCTCAATATCATGTTTAGTTTATGTTTTTTGCTTAGTTTATATTTTCGTTCATCAGAACATATTAAATGTATTGTTATTTCGCTGGCCTAGCCACATAAAATTTAATAAAAATTGTAATAATCTTCAAAATTTAATTATTGGTGGCCACATACATATCAACAAACAATGCACAACTTTTCTAACGTGAACAATATCTACAACCCGCTAAATATAATGTTACTTACTAGCAATGTAAGTATTTAATGGAGTTTTACATATGGCATGATATCTACCGGCACAATACCATTAGCAGGTAGATTATGACGGCGCACCGCTCGTGAGGCGAAGTCGAGGAGACGCATGTATTTACCTAAAGTTATGTGGTAATGAATAACAACAAATAGCTGCTAACCGATCGGAACATCAGATAATCTAGATAGTTCTATGAGATCCCAACAAGTTACATCATCGTATGAAGCCGCCAAGAGAGGGGAGCCATAATCAAGCAACATCTTTACCAGAGAAGAACTGAAACAAAATTGTTTTTATGACAATCTTACTACCATACCGAGGAAGTGCATTGAGTAGCAGAATATGCAGTGGGATATTCCCATCGCGATCCCTTGAACATACTGAAGCACCTGCTTTCAGTAATGACTCGACAACAAATGGGGCAGGGAAGCTGCAACCAGTTATAATTACAGTAGGTAGTAGATGCAGTTAAAATGTAGTAAAGCAAAAATAACAAAATTGTAAACGTACAACGGTACTTCATTTTTCTGATCGTCGTATTCTTTAAGAGATATATGAAGCGGCCGCAGTCCAAGTTGTCGGCAGGAATCAACCAAAGAACGGCTAAATAATAGTGGATTCAAAACAAAATTATATTTTCAAACTGACTTAGTTTCTTCTATTTCTGAGGTCAATGCCTCGAGTCCTTGCTTGTTGGATTTAATGGCATTTATAGTCTCCTGATCACTAATTTCGTCGTCGAAGTGGGTTGTATCATCGTTTAGCGATGGCAGACTTAGCCGATACATCTGTAATAAGTGGTTAAGTGGAGATAACGCAATTTGCCAACTTACCAATAATAAGAACTGCAGACCTATCAAAACTAATTTCTGTTTGTCGGCTTCCGGATCGTGGACGTGATCATCGCCGCAACAATCATCATATAAGGGTTTGTCTCCCCATTCTACTAACTAAAATAAACAGCTATATTGCTAACTATAGATATACTCAACCTTGAGCAATTCAATACAAATACATTTATAGATATCTAACACCTGACTAATTCTAAGCGGAAACAGCAAGTTATCCGCCTCATCGCCATGCTGTAACAAAATAATTATAACTATTGGGTCAGATATTCACACAAACCATTCGCGAAGGCATGCTAAATGTATCATAAAATGCATGAAAGGTGGTGACGGTGGCCATACTCAGCGGAGGTAGATTTCTATAACTCTACAAGTGAAAAAGCCTGCTGAACAGTTTCCAAACCTTTGCTGCATTTTCAGAGTGTGAAACCATAACTGGAAACATCGCTGGGGTCTGCCCAGATCGCAATACACTGCTCCACGAAAACGTAGATAGTAATGCACATCCGTATTGCGACCGCCGAGGATTCGCTCTCGTATCAGAAGAGACTAAATTTAAATTGCCTGTTATTGTACTTATAATTGCTAATGAGTACCTGCATGTGTATCAGCTCTGGTTGTCCAATCAGAGATTTTACTTCTTTCTTGTCAACAATTTCTTTGATATCTCCATAGACTCCAGGAACCATAAAACTGACTTCTTCTTGTTTCGCCTAAAATTTCCAATGCATAATGCAAACTATTACTACCGACCTGCTCCAATTCATCGGCTGTGACATTATCCAAGGTGACTGCTTTCATCCAGGCATCTAATGCACTGGACAGATCCATTTTTTTGTCACACCGGGTGCAACCCAACAGCTTTAGTGAGTTCCTCTTGCGAATACTTGATGTACAGGAATTCAGCAAAATAGGAAAAACCTAAAGAAAACATATGTTTTCAAAATAGCGTTCAACTCGGTTTACTAATAAAATTAGGCTATTAATAAAGTTGTATAAATTAGGTTTTATAGCTTGATCAGGTCGAACCAGAAAAACCCGGTCAAATCGACGAGGGGTCTGGTAGCAATTGATCACTGTATGACAGTGAATTACACAATGGATAGTAATTGGTTACCTCTTCGTTTCCAAGAAGAGCGGCACTCATCAATGGACACAATCCGTTTTCATCATCTTGCAACTGAGCTCCTAAAATTATAGATAGGAATTTTTTTTAGATTTTGATCTAACCAGATTCAATCAACAAGCCACATAGATCTGGCTGGTTACCTTCTGCTGCGTCATGTAGAGCGGTGTTGCCTTTAAACGATGAGTAAAACAATGAATTCCACAAAACAGACCTTTGCTTGTTGCTTTCATAACATCAGCACCGCGGGCAATAAGAAATATTGCAACGTCCACCTAAGTTATCAGATAAAACCTCCGTAAACCCCGAAATAATTACCTTTCCACGATAACAAGCTATCATCAGTGGTGTATGGCCATGTCGATTTCCGATTTCCAGATTGGCTCCATTATCGACGAGAAATTTTACTGAAAGATGAGCTTATGAGCCGGTAAACACAATGTTGGGTGGAAATCAAACGAATCAAATCTCACCAATTTCTATATGGCCATCATAACATGCACCTCGAAGCGGGGTGCTGTTGGTGCTGGTTGTTTGATTCAGGTCCACACCTAACTCCTCTACGAGATAACGCACAACCTGCAATAAACAAATAACACTTCAATCATTTTACTAAAACTTACGTTCATATGTCCAGCAGCAGAAGCCGCCCATAGTGCAGGTGAAGATACTAAAATGCAAAGTAGTCTTGAACAGTAAAATGACTAACAAATAGTTTCTCCATCAAATGAAACGGTACCTCTAACAGTGGGATCGGCTTTTTTCGACACCTAGGCAAAAGATCAATCATAAATGAATCAACGCTTAGCCAACCAAATACTTAATAACATCTAAGTGACCATTTCGAGCCGCTGTAACTAGAGGCATCTTATCGTTGGAATCACAGTTGAGGCAACTATGTAACCATTCCGAAGTTCGTTGAACATCCAGAAATATCTGTAATCGGAACACTGCTACTCTAGATAAACTAATATGAGTTACCTTTAATCTCTTTATGTTATTATCGCGAGCTGCATTGAAGACGAGCGCGCGATATTCCGACCCATCAATCTGGCTCATAAAGATTTTGATATTATTACCACTGAAAAGAGAGAAATTAATTCGATTAAGAAATACATTATTTAGCTATATTTAGCTAATTAAAAAACAAAATGTGCAAGTTAAAAGATCTTTCTTGAAAAAGATGGGTGGAGTGCACAATTTTAAACTGTTGTCGTGCTCCGTTCAACCTAGCAAAACAGACTTTGGCTGATAAATTTATAAATACTTTTTGATTTTCAAATGATCTTCGATAAATTAAACTCGTTAATTCTGCAAATTTATCATTTAATATTGTCATGTCTAGTTTATGTTTAGCAAATGCTGTCTAGTTTATGCCGGTTGAGGCTGGCATCCTCTGCTATACAAGCGACGCATGTTATCAGACTGAAGAGATCTGCAGAATTATCGAAACTGGTCAGATGTTACAGTGAGAAGCAAGCTGGAAATCAGACCAATGCTAAGGATCAAGGTAGCTGCATAACTAATTGTTTCCTTATTCTGCTTGTTTCAGCCAAAATGCGACGGGCTTACGTTCTCGGTGGATGCTTGGTATTCATATGGATCTCCACACATGGTATTTTGCTCTACAGGTAAGAGGAAGTACGTTTTGCTAATGTTATGTTTACTCTCAGGCGGCGTAATGAGTTCCGTCAGTTAAATGAAGAGCTGCCTCCGATCGAATGGGACGAATTCGTTAACAATTTTCTGTCAAGAGGAGAGGTGCTTCGCAACTTGTGAATCGATATAATTTTTTCAGTTTTTAGGTGAAATCTATTGTATTTCAACCGCAATTTGGTGTAGGAAATGTATATTTGGTGAATGCAGTTGAGCAACAGATGAAGAAAAATATCATTGATTGGGTTTGGTTTTAGTTGTTACTTTCTACAACCCCATTTTCAGTTTCACACCACTCCCGATAAATTTTCGCGAGCACCCGATGTGAGATTCTATTTTGATGCTGATCAAAGCGAGGTTGGAACAAACGACTTGCATGACAAAGTTTTCCTTTACAGTTAAAAAAAGCTATAATAGCTGCTCAGAAATCAACAGTTGAAGCAGGATCAAACCCGAAAGAAATTGAACTATCGGTTGATCAATTTCCAAGTTACAGGTTGGTTGGCGACTCTGTTTTTGATATACCGATGCACATAACTGCGAGCGTTTGCGCTTGTCTCCATCCTTTATTAGTAAAACCCAACGTTTTCCTTTTCAACATAAGTTGTTCTGTGAAACGCTACTCAAACCACAAAACCTTTCATATCACCTCCATTTCAGGGAGCTTGCGTTTATTGCTGGCAGCACATTGTTCACATTGGCAGCTGTTACAATGATGAAATAGAACATATCAAAATAAATTTATAGTTTCAATAAATTAATAAGGACTCATTATTCGTTTACGTTTTTCATATGTAGGTACTCTTGTTCTGTCGATAGTGGCGTCGAAAAAGCGGGCCAGAGCCATGGAAGTGGAGGACCCTGGCGGGATGGCTTTCCGGCAGTCAACGTTGATGCTGAATAAATATGTTAAGGGAGAAGGAGATGAAAATATTACCGATCGTAGGCTGTTGGAGTTCGGTGGGGAGCAAGATCCGATTTACAACCCACAATAAGCACCGGAATATGGCAAGACTCTATGTCTGCTGTTATGCTCCGACATCCCGGAGGTCTTACTTTTCCGTCGATCAAAGATAGCCACTGGGCGAGGTTCTAAATATATAACATTTTTTAGAAGCGCTTGAAACAATACTGGGGTTGAAAGAAACTAAATAACTCGCATCATGGAAGGCGAAAGTTGGAAATGTATATGCTATAGAAATATATACTCTCATTTTGAAGAGTATAGAAAACAACAAAAATATTCAAGCTCACCTCTTCACTCTTTTTGTTTGTGAGATCGTGGATCAGAATTGCACCAGCAGCTGCTTCCAGTAAAACCTGGATAATAACAGTTAAAGGTTTTCGAAGTTGATTTACTACCTGCGATGCATTCCTGTGACTATTGCTGCCGCCAATATCCCACAGTTCGATTAACTCATGACATTGTTCGGATGTGCCTGTAAATATTGTTTCAGTTTCACATTGTGATAACCCATACCTGCTCGATAATCATGCCATGCCATATTTATGGATACACCAATTGTACTTGGGAAAGCAGACCCAGGTCTAAAATAGTTGATATATGTTGACTAAATCACTGGTAAGTTACTTTCCAGAAACAGCATTGCAGAAAGAAGTTTTGCCAACACCCGATTCTCCCATTATAACTACTTTGGTTGAAGTCATTTCTGAAAATACATCCGATTGGAAGTTCAGAAAATTATCACGAACTGCACTCAGCCAATTTAACACTCATTAACAATATCACCAACAGCCATTTATAAAATATACCAAAGTACCTACTTTAATTATTTCTAGACACAGAGAACAAGATCCGCATTCAAAGATTCCCCTGTCGACCACGTTTGTTAGATCTTCTGAACTAACTTGAAAGTAGTCTCCACACCTGCACGGTTCTTCTGAAGAAAAATGGAAACATTTTGAATATTAAAAAGACTGAATACCGATGAAATCTTCGTTATCCTCTAGCTCAATAGTTTCAGCTATCGTTCCTTTAGCCTCGCGCAATTTTTGTTCCCTGAGCCACCGATCGTATTGAGCTCTTTTCGAAGAGTCCTGAAAGAAAAACAGAATATAAACAACTCAACTATATGACACTGCCAGTGTTAGTTAAAATTATTAAAATAGAAACCAAATAAATGTATCCCTACGGCAACAGGGATATATTTAGCTATCTAGCACCATTACAAATTGCAGCTTTCGTCTTCACAAAACAATTTCGAGAAAATATAATCGTAAGGTACCTTTAAAGTCGTCCAAATCACGGAAGCTATTCCAACACACTCGGCTGAATCCGATGATCCGTCGTTTTTGTCGGGATGAACCTAATATTAATTTTATAACTTATTGCCTCCAATATCCACAACCTACCTTTCTGAGATATGTGAAGTAGGCCTGTTTAACGGTGTGGAAGTCGTCACTGTCCTGTACTCCTAATATTTCGTAGAAATTTTTCATATCATTCCAAAAATAAGTTGTATTCACAAAAATGATTTCGCCAAATCTGCTGGAACACGGCGCTACATCGATAATTTTGTGCAATTGCGACTTTATTTTTTCTACATTTTTTCATGGTGCGTGCAAAATATTTCAATATTTTCGGTTTTGTTTCTTCTTCACGAAATATAATTCATTTTTGAATGTCAAGTAAAAACACTTCTGTCAGGATCAGTATACAGTAGTTTGCGTAACGCCGATCTCCTCATATTCTTGAATAGATTTCAATATATGGCTCAAAACAATTGGTTTCGGAGGGTAGTTTTGTATTATATATGCCTTGACTGCAAAGTGATACTCTTCGAACCAGTGTTGGGCAGTTCAAGATTATGACTACGAAAATGAGTACAATGTGGCTAAAATATAGTAAAAACGTCATTTTTGGAACTTTTGGAAGGTTATATCGAAAATGATTTTTCTCACTCACCATCCTATTTTTCCTGAAAGGCTTTTGGCTGGTACTATTGATTAAAGTATTTCTGAGGGTATCATTAGCGGGGGTTCTGTGTGAATCAAATTGTGAGTCAAAATTTTAAAGTTCATATTATTCGACCAAAAGCAAACGAAAATGTCTGAAATTACTCTGACGGTTGAGCAATTACTAGTTTGTTGAAAACATTTCATGAATTCGACCAGCCCTTGCCACTCCTACTCATCCATGGTATCCAGCAGAAGCTGCTTCTCGTCGGCGTTCTCAAACGGGCCGGCCCGGCCCGCAAATTTCAAATCGGCCCGATTCGGGCCGGTGAGCCGACGATGTACCATCCAATGTTTTTTTCGTAACAATGGTTGATAATAAACATATTTTT
>JAQGAV010002910.1:0-13921 GCA_034691345.1 Phasmarhabditis papillosa | reverse complement strand
CATTGAAGAAATCTTCTATGATTGGGATATGAGTGATACAGTAAATAAAATACTTAACTTTAAATACTTTACTTCCAGCATACTTTCGAATATTTATAAGTAAATATTTCCTTCATATATTGTGTTGTTATATAATAAACACTATTCTCCTAATGCGTCGCTTCTTTTACTGTTGGCAATGTCCAGCGTATCTAGAAATATACGCTGCTATAAAATTACTTTTAATAAAATGTAAACATAATTCACTTTAATATTGTCGGTTACATTTAACTGCTATTGTTATTTTAAAATTCAATGTTATACAGTATAATATACAATATTTATTAACTTAATCGCAATTTATTACAGATATATTTCAATTTTGTTATTATTAATTGCCTCTACCTATTATATTAAAAGTTTTACATACATTCATCCCTATTTTACAGTATGCCAGCAGGTGTCGTTCAAATTGATCAAAATTATGATCGAATTTATGAATCACGTCCTTTAGAAAACGTGCCTCTTAAAAGAAAATTAATATGTGGTTTCCTTCTGTTTTACAATATATTATGTTTAATGTTGGTAAGTCATTCACTAAGTTTACAACAAATAAGAAACAATTACTTTTTAATTAACTCAGGGATAGTGATTTAGCGGGGGTCAAAATAATGTGAACTTATATAAAAATCATCGATGTCGATCGGTAGAGGATGCTCTCTTCAAATGGCTTGCCCCACTGGGCAAGGCAAGGGCTCGAACATTTTAAAAACGAACCGCCCTTTTTCGACCCCTGAATTAATCAAATTTTTTTTGTGCTTCACTAGGAACCATTAATGTTGTGTGTCTTGTCCTTCCTTATATATTTTCTCTTGATTTAAATACCACACTAATTGATAGTAAATTTATTATATGCAACAATTTACTTAATAAATCATAGATTAGGCTAAATTGTTCATTATTCAACTGGCTTAATGATTAAACCTTATTTAATATATTAAATTTAGGGTATTTGCGTATTTTTTGGGTCGATCATATCAGTATGCAGTACGAAAAAAAATCAATCCGAAAATGTGGCCTCAGTATTGTGTGTAGTCTTTGGTATTTCACTAAATCTGGTTGCATGTATTTATATCACAATCTTTTACTCCTGTGTGTACACGGAATGCTGTGTGAAGCAGGTAAATAAATGACAATCCCATTTTCTGTCCATTCCATTCCCGAACGGTCATAAATATAATAGATAACATTTCAGAAAGTTGAATGTTTCGTACCAAAAACAATAAAAGAAGGTTTACTATTAGCGGTAAGTACAGAAATAATTCTTTTATAAAGTATTATATTCATAGCCTTTTTCCTGTTCGGCAATCTTTTGTGCAATATGGTGTGAATACTGGTTTTTAATCGGTTAGTTGCGAAAAAGATTTAATGATTTTATAGTCTATATTTTATTAAAAAAACAAATATTAAAACCAATCTACTCAGAGGGGATTGAACCTGAGGTTCTGTGCCGCGATTTAGTAGCACACAGTTGAGACCTTTCCTGGGAAATAAAAAAGCAATATTTATAAAAACCTGTTAATAATTAACAAAAAACTGTCGCAATTTTAAATATTATGTAATTTTTATTACTTTGCTATCAATGTATTTTTATATAATTAATATAATTTCGGTTTAAGCTATGATTATTTGTGGCGCTGCAAATGCCTTTTCCGCCATAGGAAATCTTCACTTTGCAAAAAAGTACTGTCAGTGTAAGACATGTCATGGAATAAAGGTATTCTAATGTTTATCAAACATAAAATTATATATTTATTACAAACTATATTAGTATATATTAACTGTATAATTTTACATACTTTGTTATTATTTATTTAAACTCTAATATTTTACTCTTTAGGATGTAAAGCTAATCTATGGAAGTGTAACAAAGAATGTTAATGAAACACAACAAATAACCAGATCCGTAAGTTCGGTTCAGGGAGGAGGATGGCCGGCTATGGCCGGCCATCGCCCGACATAAATCTGTTGGAATTGAGCCAAAATAATAAATCTGCCTTTTTTCACACTTTTTAGTTGGAATAAATGTGAACGTTTTTGCTTGACTTTTTATTCTTCTAGTAAAAACAATGAGATCGTTGTTGGACCATCTAAAATTGCTTATCAGGGTTTTCGTTGTAAGAGTCATATGCATATTTCAACATGTTGTGATAAATAAAATAAAATTACAAAAAAGCTAGTTCATTATATACTTTCTATTTCTGGCCGTCTATGGCCGGCCATTGTTATCCGCCACCCCAGAGCTGGTGATCCGGCCGGCCCGGCCCGGCCTGACCTCAAAAATTTCAGGCCGGGCCGGTAACCAGCTCTGCGCCACCCTGGTTCCGTTGGTAAAAAATATATCTGTAAATTAAATTCGGGAGTATTATGGCAAAAAATGTGAATTATTCGAATCGACCAAACTAGTTTTAGCAACTTTTCGGCGAAGCAACAAGAGATTCTTAATTCATAACTTTTTAGGGTATTTTAAAAGAAAGTTTTCCAATTCTTAGTTAGTTTTCAAAAAGATTTATTAATACATTCACTCTCGTGTTTCATTTAATTTTCCAATTAGTTTGTTTGTTTTTTAGAATCTCAGGAAATGGTTCAATATTCCAAGCTCCAACAACAATCATCTGGCTATTCAAATCAAGGACGGAGCGTTAATTTTCCAATTTTACGATGCATATACAAAAGTTGAGCTTCATGAGGGAGATTATGTTATTAGGGTAAACAGGGCTCGAAAGTAGAAGACCCGGGCCAAGGAAGGCAGTTTGCCCAGTTTGGGCGCTTTGCCAATTTAAAGGTTAAATAAAAATGAATCTTTTTTGCTTTTATTGTGATTAGCATCGGGCTTTGCGGGTACGAAATGCTCGTCATATATCCGACCCGGACAAATAACTTTCTGAGTAGAGGTTCGAGTAGGGATTAACTGCATTAATTTTACATACTATGTTTATTTTTACTTATTTAAACTATATTATTTTACACTTTTGGATTTTTGTAGTGGTAAGATTTTCTAGTGCCGGGCCGGACTGGAAACGAAAAATTGTGACGTCACTCTTTTTATTGTCAATGTAACAATTTAGCTGTAAAACTTACTTTTTACGGAATTCTTTGAAAACTGTGTATAAGACACTATGGTCGGCCTTGTTCGGAGCTGACTTTTAGGAATCTTTTACGACTCAACAACTGAGTGACAGGTTTTAATTAAAGTCATTTATGAAAACGAGTAAATGAAGATATTTGAGAAAACTTGCGCTCTAAGTTCTTTCGTTTGGTAATATAGTAAGGAGATTATTGACACAATTAACCAGGTTTAGTGCAACAAGATTGATTTGTAATTTGTCCTACTATTTCAAAGTTTAAAAATATATTTGTTTATAAATTCCCATGTTTAGGAGATAGCACAACATTTGGTCCCATTATCCACTTGCCAATCAACAACTTATTCGCTGAGTAAAAAGACTGAAGTGCAGATTGACAATGAAGAAAAGTGTACAATTATGACAATCGATTGAAGATCTAAACGTATTTTACTACAATTGATCCATCAATTGTTACTCTAATCTAATGTTTCATGTTACTCTAATAAATTTTCGATCTACCTTTAGATCTATGTGTTTAAGCAAAAGAGTATTTGGCCACAAACTAAGAGTATCCGGTGCTTTAGCCTAGTGGTTAGAGCAGCGGTCTCTGAATTCGTGAGAATTGGAGGCTGTGGGTTCGACTCCCCGTAGCTGCAGAAGGCTTCGGAAACCAGGGGCTTACGGAGTCGTCTGTGCTCTGAACATTCCGAAATGAATACCGAAACCCCTGCGCCGAAGAAATCTACAGTTATTGTGTGATATGTGCGATTACAGGAAATAAATAACTTTTACTTTTTATTATTTTTTTAATATCTAAAGGCATCATCCACCTCACATTGTGATGTACATCATTTTCTGTTATTTTTTCATCAGTATCTTTGTACAACCAGTATGAAGGTATAGTCGGCGGATTAATCGCTTGCAGCTAAAGGTCTAATAAAGTTAAATTAAAGCATAGATTTGCTCTAATTGGTCTAATAAACTCTAATACATTTGCAGTTTGTACCATAACCCAGGCCTCTCACAAGAAGCCCGAGCCCGGTCGGGCTTCGGGCCGGCCATGCCCGATCGTTCCGGAGTGTATTGTGTATAGTCATTTCTGATAAAATGTTGTATTTTTTTTTCATATTTTTATACAATTTTTGTATTTTTTTTTCATATTTTTATACAATTTTTGCATATTTTTCATATTTTACTAAAAATTTTGTTGAAAATTGTGAAAAATCAAAAAAATTGTTATGAGGTTTTTGTGAAAAGCCCGATCGGGCCCGGCCCGGCCGGCCAAGTTTTTCCAAAGCCCGGCCCGATGAGAGGTCTGCCGTAACCCCTTGCAAGCCATTAGTTTGCCAACTATATTTCCTAAACTCAAAGTATTTCTGTTTTTTCTTGTTTCTGTTAGTTCAATAAGCTAATATGTCTAGCACTAAATTAATTAACCATCTTTTTCTAATTTGAATTCTTCACGTTTCCGCTCTGATTGATGTTTCCAATGGTTAAAAAACACTCTTCAGTGTCGGCTATTGGTTTTAGCTGAGATTAATCTTTGAATATCCATTTTATTCTTTATTTTTAACACAAAATCTTATGTTTTATACTAAAACCTAAACCCGGAGCCGAGTAATTAGGTATTAAGATTTCTTTGGAGTAGAGACGGCTCCTTGCTAATCTTCAGTTTTGAAATATAAAAAAGTGTTGATTTAAATATATTTAAGCATTCTTTTCATAATCTTTTTGTGCATAATTTTCTCTATATTTATGATTTTTACCCATTCCGGCAGTCCTTATTTTGCCCACTTTTTACCCGCACTGCCAATCAAAAATTGCGCCCCAGAGACGCCGAGAAAAGACCATTTTTGAAATATATGAAGGGAAGATTCGAGAAGGAAGAAAGAAGAACTCAATGATTTTGAAAGGATTAGTCCATTAATTTTGTTTAGTTTTTGGAAACTTATTGATCGAGCCAACTTACTATATATAGGCTATAGGATTTGGTCTTTTTTAGTACTCACTCAAAGTTAATATAGTAAAAGAGAGGTCATGTTATAGTCTATAACAAACAAAATACCTCAGAGCGCTTCCGCAATTGCGTATTTGTCTTTTACTGTATATGATACAAAATAAAACTAGTACTCTAATATTTTTCGGACAACAAACAAAAAAATGCGCATCGAACCCTATAATGATTTTCCAATTTTGCCACTGAACGAGCGATTTTACAAACCTTAAATAACACCGCGCACTGAAGTCTTCTTTTTGTTATGGACTATATCCCATGATTACCTTGTTTTTAGTCTATTTTGTTATGCGTTTTTGTTATACTAATATCCACGTTGAATTTTCTTGGAATTATGGTTCATAGCTCTGGGCATTTACGATTCAAAATGATCTGTGATCAGTTACAAAGTATAGTCCCTTAATTCCCCATTACAAGGATTGTTTAGTTTCATTTGTTTCTAAAAAATGAAGCTACGTTTGTCATAATGGGCAAGCAACTCAAGGTTCTTACATACCCAGCCTCAGTCTAGTTTTGGAATAAGTTATAGTTTTTATTTCCGGTCGAGACCATTTGTGAGCCCGTCCTTTAGTTCTTTGACTCCTTGCTTCTTCTTTTTCCTTCCGTCACATATGTTTCTAAGCACATTCAATATCCACAGAGTATTTCTCATACAATTCATTGATTTTATAGAAACCTCACTGCTGTCCCCAAAAACACATTAAAATATAGTTAATGGCCAAGTCAGTTGAGTTTAAACCGACATATTTATAACTTTTATAGTTTATGCAATAGAGTTGACTAAATTCACTGGAAACTAGGAATTGGACAGCTCGTCCAAAGCCCGAAAGCCCATTTTCGCCAAAGTCCGGACCCAAATGTTTAACCTGATTAAGATTTGAGTTTTCAAATCTGCAACATTAGATTATCTTACTTTACTGAGTCCCAGATAAAAACTTCTATTTCAAATGTATTTGTTCCCAACTAAGTAAGTGTCCCAAAAATCCAAAAAAAAGTTCTCTTTATTCCGTAGTTTAAGCTTAAGTTTAGTGTTATATTATATAACACTATATAATAATATAACTTATATATAATAATTCCTGCACAGCACACAAAACTTCGTCATATATTTTTGTTTTCTTTCATTCTAACTGCAATTTAGCGTGTTTTCTAAATGTTTATTCATATTTCTCTAATAATTATAGGTATGTCTCTACCACAAACAAAGTCCTTTCTTATTTTACTAGAAACGCCCCCGTCAGGCCCATTTTTAGCGTTGTTTTGAGTGAAAACATGACAAGATTCATATATTTTAGAAGCCTCTAAGGAAAAGCCGAAATTTGTGACTTTTAAAGGACTGCTAGAATGTTTTAGAGAAGTTTTGGTTTTATTTTTTGTTTAGGATGATTTTTAGTTCAACTACAGAACAGCGTGCTTCATTTTATTGTTGTACATCTTTAGAGTTGACATTAAATTTAGTGAAAATGGAATGCTTTAATGAATATGAAAATTCATTTCTCTGGATCAGACTATTGGCTAATAATAATAATAATAATAATAAATAAATGTTTATTTTCCGAAAGTACAATTAAAAAACAGAAATTTGAAACTTGTACTTTCGGAATATTATCAAACTAACTGTCTAATAAGCCAAGCAAACCTGCATCCAGTTTTCATTATCTGATTTGGCTCTTAATAATTAAGGCGTGGCGACCAATATGTTTAGTCTTTTCATGTGAATCCTACCAAATACGCAGGCGACACTGCGTCTTTAATCTTTCATAATATATTTGCAATGTATCTTCTATATATATATAATAGAAACAAGCGTTCTCTAAGAGTTCTCTGATCTCTTCTTGAAGTTATTTTAGCCATAGTAATCTATCATTTTGCGCGATTTTTGACCAACTTGAGCTTGAACGGGGACATTTCGGAAACATTTTCCGTTTCAGAGAAAATTTTCCGTTTCAGCGAAAATTTCATTCTTTTTCATAAATTTATAATTGAAACCTTATTTACCGTATAGTTTCTGATCAAAAATGCACATTGGAGGCTATTCTAGCATTTAAGTTTAGCGGCGATTTAAGAGAAGAAGCAGTATTAAATATAAATATATAACATATGATAATGCTATTGCTGAATACGTTTTATAATTTATTATTAGTATGGAATGTCAGCTACTTTTCGCGTTTTCTCTTTCCTTGAAGTACAAGCACTT
The DNA here is from genome assembly GCA_034691345.1 of Phasmarhabditis papillosa. NCBI lineage: Eukaryota > Metazoa > Nematoda > Chromadorea > Rhabditida > Rhabditidae > Pellioditis > Pellioditis papillosa. Next base: position 6,603 of record JAQGAV010002910.1, on the reverse strand, counting down.
TTATAAAACACAGCTGCCCCAATGATACCGCGCTGGATCCTTGGCTCTTTCTAAATAATTAGTTAGGGAACGCAAAATAGCAAACTACATATAATCGAAAAGGGTGCTACACCTGAAAAGTTTTTATTATTCTTTAAATGTTTTCCACTTTCCCATTACTATTATATTTTATACTTTTTGTATTAAAGGTGTACAAATTTACTTTTAAATAATTATTATATAAATTTTAAATCGATTGTTTTAGTTTCGTTACACAGTGTTTCATATTCAATAATGAATACTACTCAATCAGGAACGATAGTTTAACAGGTATTACCCTTTTAAATGTTTAATACTAAATAACTTTACAAACTAAGAATAAATAACTTTACAAAAATAATACTAAATAAGTTTACAAGCTGTTGCCTAATAACTTTTCAAACTAATAATAAATAACTTTACAAACTTTAATACTATAATTAGATTATTATAATCAATTCTTTGAATCTTTCCGAGTTCACTGAAAACAACAACAAAGAGATTTCTTCAACGGATTCCATTGAGCTCCCTTGAAGCTGAAGAAACGTATTGTGTCCGCTTGAATTATTAAAATGTTTACATTTAATAAGAATATTGAAATAACTTTAACATTAAAGATTATATTACAGGTTTATTGCTTGACACGGATGTATTCTTGTTATGCGTTCACTTTTAACTATTGTCATTTATTGTTACTTAATAACTGAGGTTAGCTAATTCGCTTTACGATTAAACTAAGCAGCTCATTCTGACAAATAAATAAATGAATCAAAACTCTGTCAAGTTTCAGAAATTGAACTTTGAACTTTCTTTTTATAAGTTTTACGTTCATTTGAATTGTACGTTTTGTTCCTTTTAAATGGAACAAATGTTTTCATTTTAATTTACTTAATTGGCGTCATATAAGAGGGCATTCTAAAACTCTTTCTAATCTAACCTAACACGCGAATATGTTCTATTCATACTTTATACTAGTTTTATTATTTGTAAGTTTCAGTACAACGTTAACTGTATACACTAAAGGGAACTATTGAACAAATCTCATATATAGTCCGTTTCAAAACTCAGACTGCAAGCGCCGTTTGTAGTTAACGTGCCGCTATAACCGGCTCTATAAGGGGAAAAACTATTTTGTCCGAGTAAAATTGCAAATTGTGCTTGCAGTCTAGGTTTCGAAACTGACTATATTTGGAAAGCAAAAGTGCTGGTTTTTTTAACTTTCAACTAAAGTGTGGCAATTCATTTTTATGTTTTGTATGTCATATGTTTTATAATTTAGTGTTTTTGTGTTCGGGGCGGCACGTTGGTGTTAAAAAAGACGCACCAGTTCTCAGTTGAACACGAAGACAATGAAGAAGAATTGATAGAAGAGGAAAATGAAGAATTCCAGAAAAATGATCTAGATAGGGCAAAGATATATGAACAAGGGTAAGCAGATTATTAAGAGTGTTCACGGCCGGCCCGGATCAGAGGGGGTTATCCAGCCGCGTTAAGTTGAAAGTTGAAATTTCCCGTTGAAATTTCATTTCTGCTGTTCCTATTTGGCTAACCGAAAATATTAGTTGTTTTGGGCTTTTCAGGTAAAAGAATAAAAGTGGGAACTTTACGGCTTGAATCGAAATTTTGACTACTCCGTCCGAGCCGTATTTGCCCTGTTCCCGATTGCACAATCTCAGTCTAAACACTATAATTTCAGAGAAACGAGAGATTTCCTGCAGTTTCTAAGAAAAGTCAAGTATGATCACAGACAATGTCCGGAAAATGAAAATGGAGGTAGGTTTATAGTGTTGAAAAACTTGAGTTTTAAAGGTAGAACATATATTTTAGAGCTGATTTAGTTGTCAATATATATTTTTGAAAAAGGGGGAATCAAAGTTAATTCTATCAATTGTTTTGTGCATTTTCACTGTATAATAAGTACACATTAATATGGAGAGCGTTGGCTGGGTATTTAGAACCTTCGCCTCATAAGCTAGAGGTAGGTGATTCGAATTCACCTAAGACAGAATCCTCCACCCCCTAAGTGGTTGCTATGAAATTTCCGTATCTTAAAGTTCTTTCGTATCAAGGCTTCACTCGAAAGATTTGTTTTTTGTTTGTTTATTCATTTTACGAAACACGAGATCACATATATTTGGAGCGAAGAAGTGAGACGAGGGAGCCATAGGAAATGTGACTTCATAGCACAGCACCCAGGGAGTGGAGACGGCGAATCAGAAGAATTTTGCAGGAATTCTTTGTTCGGGGGGATTCGAACCATTGACATCTAACTCAAGAGGCGAAGCTTCTAAGGCTATCACGCCCACGTGATCTCGTCTTTTGTAGATTTGGCCAAAAATTCAATTGTTTACTGTTTTAGGCTCCGTATTTGTTAATGTTAGCATTGTTGTATCGAATATTCGAGCAGTTTCTGAAGTCACAATGGTAATAATAACTAGTGAAAGGTTAATTAAGGAATTGTTTAGGACTATTCAATCGAAATGTTCTATCGAGAATCATGGAAAGATAACCGGCTAAAGTATTCAAGGGATAAATTCAAGAATAAGGTAGGTGCTTTCCTGAAAAGGAAGTTTGTCATTAAATACTTTTTGGTTTACACTTTTTTAAAGAACCCTTCTTTGTTGTATAATTCAGGTTTCCTATTTCCTTTCCTCCTTTGAACTCTTTTATCTCAAAACTTGTTGTCGGGAAGTTTTGGGCAATAAAAATAACATTATTGCTTATATCTTTTAATGTTACACAGCCTATAACAACTGAATTGTTTCAATATCTAGTGGAAACAAGATTGGGAACTTATGTGGGGATTGAAGTCTGAGACACCAGTTGAAATTTTCAGTTCATGAGAAACCGGGAATAAATACATCGCGTCACCGGAATCAACCACAACTTTTTTTTCTAATATCTAGGTTTCCGATCGATGTTATGGCAAGGGACCTTTCTTTAAAACTATATTTATTCACTTTATAATTCCTTGAATCCGTTAAAAACTAGTTAAAGTCTAAAGTCAAGCATCGCTGAATTTAAGGTATAGTCAGTGCCAAGAGTGGTAATGGAGTGTTGAAAAAACATTTCGTTAAAAATAGCTAGGAAAATCTTCGAAAACCAACATTTACGCAAAACTCTTCAAAAATAAGCAAGCAACGCTCCATTATTACTCTTGGCGCTGACTATAGCATAATATAATTAAACTTTTAGACTGAGATCTCCCTCCACGAGAGTTATTCTAACTTTCTATGGCATCCAGACACCTTTGTACCAAATGCAATTGCAAGCAAAAATCCAAGGAAACAAAGTATTACACATAGATCACTATTGAGGTAAGGAGGAAGTGTAAACTAGTTAAAGGCACGGTCTATCCAAAAATTGATACAAATTTTTAAAAGGACGTAACATTGTTCATTTTCGTTTACTTTTATTGCTATTTCTATATTTGTGAATAACTTTTCAAAGTGGATATCATAGAAAAATAAAATTGACTACAAATTTTTGAGTATACCGTGCATTTAAACAAAAGAAACAGTAAAAACATGTGAAAGCAGTGGGCTTGTACGCGTTAATATCCACTAAATGATTGTTACAAAAAATTTCATATGAACCAAAGTTGTGAACGGACCCCCCGTATCGTTGTCGGTCCAAGCCACTTAAAATCTCCAGCTCCAAACAAAAACTGCTCTTCAAAAACCAGAGCTATTTACAGAATTTTTACAACGCACTGGCCGGCAAATTACACGCGCGTACTTGCAAAATACAAAATTGAACGGAAAGTGGCCGCCAGATACTGGCGCGGTGTTCGCAAAAGAGGCTCAGACGACTGCTGAATTCTTTACACTCCATCGTTACTCTTGGCGCTGACTACAGTTCGGATCGGATTGGCCCGGCACCGGTGTTTGAGCAAACCCAGCCGCCCATCTCTATTACTATTTAAAAATGTCGTACATAGTGTGTGTTAAATTTTGTAAACATATAAAACGAACACTTGTATTTTTATTAAATAAAATATAACATCTACCTTTGTAGACTTCGTTCAGATGGTAGTATTCTCTATTCTCGTCGTCTATCATTAGTTGTTACATGTGGAATGGACTTGACTTTGTTTCCTTTCGACACACAGATTTGTAAATTAGGCATAGAAAGTTGTAAGTTTTATAATTTATAGTCTAAGGTTATAAAAATCATATATTGCCAACATTTTAACTATAAACATATTATTAAAGACAGTTGCTAGACTTGTATAGTAGTTTCGAATATAATACAGGGAATAGGAGTAAATCATTTATTAGTAAAATCCGCCCCTTATAAAGGCTTGGATAACAAGAATACAAGAGATCACAGAATATAATTAGGCATTTCTGAGAAGGGAGCCAGTGGTCGTAGTATAGAAACGCCCGGGTAGGTGTAGCCCGGGCAGTCAAAAACTGCCCGGGCACCAACACGGGCGATTCTATACTACGGGCACAGGGTGGATTCTGAAGGAGTATTCAATTCCACAGGAGCTAGTAGGGTGCGAATTTAGCGGACTAGTCCGGACCAAGGTCGCAAATCTCAAAAGTTGGCCCCATGTGCTGGAAAATTGTTAAAATTATCATTCCTCGGCTTGTTCTCGTTTTTGGTGAGTCTGAGCTTTTCAGACTATAGTTGGCAATGTAAAGTTATTACATTGTTGTTAAACTTTTCATGCTGTGTAATACAAAAAAAACAAAGTATATTTATATATTTAGATGGTTATACTGCGGATCAAGTGAGGTATTTATGGTCTTCCGGCAAAATAGAAGCGCTAAAATTAGCTAAGATTCGATTACCGGACTTTTCCATAAAAGAAGCCTATGTAACTAGTAGAGTAGAAAGTTATGCTACTGGTAAGATAGAATCAGAAGAAACTTCTTATAGTCTGTATCAAGCTGGGCGGTATTCTGTAGTGAGGAGGTGTTAGATTAAATAAATGTACTTTGGAAGATGAGGTACCATGGGATTTACTTGGCCGACTTACTGTTTAAAACTATTTTATTTTCTGTATCACTCGTATCACAATAATAGTAGATTTCGTCGAGGCAGGGCCCCGGCCATTCATTCCGGAATCGTCTGGACAGAGACGGCTCCTTTCTAACATTCAATCTTCGGCTGCATGAAACATTGGATAAATAAGCTGCTGGTTTCCCAAGCCTTCTGCAGCTACAGGGAGGCGTACTCTTAGTATGGGGCCAAATACTCTTTTGCTTGAACACAATTCTTTGTTTAGAACAACAAAACATAAAAATACAGTGGTAAAACTATCTGAATAAGAAATTTATAAATTTCTATTTTACAGGTGATTACAGTCGTCTTTATGTTTGTTTTGTCTTCTCAAGGGCAGCTGGTTTCTGCTTTTTACAGGTAATTAGGATAAAATTAATAATATTTTTATTGTATTCTTCTATGTTTATACACAATGCATTTACAAACTATTATGCAAAACTCAAATAACTTGCAATATTTTATTTTAGTTGATCATTCCCTCCACAGCAGTTGTCATTACTTCGTGGGTTTCACTGTGGATGGAAAATGAAACCTCATTTCAGGTATTTAAACCAATGTTTCCCTAAATTTTCAAGAGCAAAAGTGAAAGGCGCTGTGGCCCAATGATTAGAATCTTTGCCTTATAAGCTAGAGGTCGATATTTCGAATGCATCCGAAGAAACAATAATCCGCACACTAGATGCTTTACTATGTAGTATAGTAAGATCCTAGGGTAATAGTAAAGTGTTAGAAAAGAATCCCGCCGAAAATGGCTCTGAAAGTTTTCAAAATACAAAAATATACGCAATATTACATAAAAATACGCAAGTAATACTCCATTATTACTTTTGAATCGTACTATACTCGCTTCCATTATATAGTACACTACAAATATCTCTGATCTCCGGTTTCGTAAAATAAATAAACAAACTTTAAGCATTTCTTAGTATCACCCATTTCTACACCTATTTGTTATTAACCTAACCTGGTACGACCTAGGCATATCTTAAAGAATATAGCTAGCTTCAAACATTACATTATGATGAAAAATTTTTAAACGTAACTTATTTTCAGGACATGATATCTATAATCTTAACAATAACATTTTTACTCTTCTCTTATAATGAAGTCATGCCACGGGTCAGCTATATTAAGGCAATGGATGTATATTTAGGTTGGTTTTTTACTATATATATATATATAATAATAAATAATAATAATAATAATATTTATTCAATTGTCAAGATTATGTCTATCTGATTGTTGATTCTTTCTTTCCAAGCTCTTGGTTCACTTCTTGCCGTTCGCATCCAAACTTCTCCTACTGTTCCTTGAATTGTCCCTCCATCTTCTCTTTGATCATATATATATAGTCTTTCGCAATTCTAGATTTAAGCGTAGTATTCTAGAGAAGCAGTGTTATATGAAAATGAATGAAAAATTGGTGGATGTTCACAATTTCTTTTTGTCTAGTATAGTCAGATTCAAAAGTAATAAATTTTTTGCTGAAAATGAAGCGAAATGAATGAAAGCGGTGTTGAAAATCAAAAAAATACGCAGCATACACGGCCTTATTACTTTTGAATCTGACTA
>JAQGAV010002909.1:0-13923 GCA_034691345.1 Phasmarhabditis papillosa | reverse complement strand
CCAATGACTAAAAAACTACTCTTTTTTGAACTTTTTTATGATCCTAAAGTACATTTCGGCCGACTTCGGCCGGCCGGTGCGGAGGCCTGCGCGCGTGTAATTTGCCTGCAGGTGCGGTGTTAAAAATCCTATAAATACGCAAGCAATACTCCATTATTACTCTTCGCGCTGACTATATGAGTGGAATTAGACATATAAAATCCCATATGTTCTCGACTCGCAAGACTATGAAGTAATTGTTATGTTATTAAACTACTAGCTATTTACAATTAATAAAAATAATATAAATTATTAAATAACTCTTTTAAACATTAAACTTTTCTGTTAAATTGTGTGTTTTTAGTCGTTTATCCCTCTGTCAGTTATTCTTTTTATTGCTAACCCTAGGGAATTCATTAAGAACAATAAATAGAAGAAATAGAGAAAGAAGAATATAACTATTTTAGTTATAAAACTATACAAAGATTCTTTGTCACAAACGGACTTTTCTTCTTCGGACCGAGATTAAGCTCGAATTTCTAGCTTAACTACTTTCATGTTTTATAAGATTTCGGAATATCTCATACACTTTTGTTTCTAGTTTGTTCATTTTATTATAAATACTTTTTTAACAATACTTTTATTTTATTTTCTAACCTATTAACCCCCTGATATCACTTTGGATTTGTGGTTTCTGAATGTTTGAAAGACAATCTTTGGCTATATCTGAGTGTAATTAAATGAAATAGCAATAAAATAAAATATAAGTAAAAAGGGCCTAAGGCAGGCAGTGCAAGAAAAGTAACATATAAGGACTACAAAAAGTGTAATTAGAAAAGTCGTTGGAGGAAAATGTCAAAAGATTCTAAGATTTAGTTTTATATTGGAAGTAGGATTATGAACAGTAGTTTCGTTCTAAGATTATGATATTTGAAATATAAAAAAAATGTTTCACATACTTATTTAATAAAGGGAATATGTATAAAATAGAACTAAATTAATCTAAATGGGCTATTTTTATATTAAAAGAAACAATCCAGAAAGAACCTTATTATTGTTACTAAGAAAATTTTTATATTTAACTATAACTGAGTCTTTTTAGAATATAAATTCGTACATAGTCTATAAACAAAAGAAGTGCGCGGTGTTGTGTAAGGTTTGGAAAATCGCTCGTTCTGTGGCAAAATTGGAAAACTATTATATGGTTAGAAGCGCAATTTTTTGTTGGTTTTCAGAAAAATATTATTGTACTAGTTTTATTTTGTATAATATGCAGAAAAAGACAAATACGCAATTGCGGAAGCCTACGTATAACACCGCGCTCTGTGGTCTTTTTTTTGTTATAGACTATAGCAAAATTGTTAAATAAATATCAACAATTGTTGCATTTTCCTTTTTTTATAAGTTTGTAAGTTGTAAGTAAGTTTTTATAAGTATTTATTAGTTCTTTGGTTAAATGTATTGTATAAACAGTTGGTTCAATCTCTCTCCCGTTGGACTAAAAATACAATTTTTATCCTTTATAGAAGGTCTAATCATATATTCACAAGAACTTCAATATAATAAATAAACTACTAATATAAACTGTCTCTTATTCTTATTTATATATAAGAATAATATACTTAAATACACTAAATTTGCAAAGTTTCAGAAAAAACGGCAACTTTTATGGTTTTCAGCCTCGCGGATTCACATTTTCTGTGTTTTTCTCAATTTTCTTCGGAATTTCATTTCATTTTCTGTTTTTTCTCTCGCAAATGCAAATAATTGTAGTGAAATTGTATATTCTGCTATAAATTATTAGTATTTTCATGGAATGCAAAAAAGAGTCCGAAAAGGCCGACGATAATTCTTTTGAATCAACTTCCGGCAGAACGATTAAAGAATAATTTATAGAAAATTTATAGAAATTATAAAGAAATATTAAGGAAAAGAAAAAGTTATAATTAAGTTAGGTGAACTAGGTTACTAGCAATAAAATACGATATTTTGAATGAAAAAGAATGGCCACTCAGAGGGTAATAATAGTGTGCTTAACAAGGTTTTTGCTAAAATATGAAATTCCCAATGGTCCCCAAAAATATCCAAGGGTTTACTAAAAAACCAACGAAATAACAAGAATTAAACTATTAAAATACTTTTAATTATTTTATTAAACATACCTGACATTTCTCTACACGGTGTGCTCTCATTGCTTGTATGCATTTCCCGTTCTCTCTAAAAATAAACAATAAACTAATATTTTATGTAAGATTTGTTGAATTTTAAATTTGACTTTCAGTCCGGCTATAATTTAAAATAACACGTTAGAAATAGCCCTAAAGCAAGTGCAGTACCGTCAATTTTACCACCCATTTGAATACAAAGAAAGAACCACAGGGAGGTAGCATTTTTGTATGAGGGATGCTAATTTATTGAGCCGACTCCGCCTAAACCGGCTTTAGTGGAATAGTCACGGTCCGGTCCGTTACCACCTTGTTTGGAGTTATCCCAAAGAATATAATACCGGTCTATTTTATGAAAGTCCCCATTTACAACATTTTAACACCGAACTTTACGTTATTTTTAATACTTTTTCTCCAAGAACCTTAAATATTAAAATCTGTGAAGTTACAGTAAACAAGTGAAACCTTAGTATTCTATTAAACTATAATATTAAATAGGATTATGAGCTCATAATGTAAAAAGACAAAAATAACTGAGAAATAGCATTGGTAAGTGATATTTGAGCTGTTAAATGACGATAGTTAAGAACATAGATTATGTAAATAACAGATATAAAAATAGAGTTTGTAAAATGTAATATTAAAATATATACTTATTTATATTATAGTTTGTTTTAAGACTAATAGAGTCAGATCTATCTTGGGATTGAATGGTTTCAATCAATATTTAAATCATTATAGACAGTTGTCTACTATAAAACTAACTATTAAACAAATAAAAACAATTAAATAGTTTGTAAAACAACTATATTCTAATTACACAACAATAAGGTTTGGTTACAGTACTATTTAACATAAATTTGTCTCAAGAAGGTCAGATCACTACCGTTTTAGACCTCATTTCTAATAAAAAACTCTTAATGTCAGTATTTTACCTGATTCTGTAGTCTTATAGCTAAATCTGATTGATTTGCTCTTCTTAAAAATCTTCTTTGAATATTCGACGTAGTTATTCTACTAGAAGGTTGATATCTTTGTTTAGGATATACAGTAAGAGGTCCTTTCTCTTCATAAACAGTCTCTCTACCATATGTATTATATAGATCTGGTTGACTAAGTCTTCCATTAAATGTTGTATTAGCCATAGTTAAACTAGTTAAACTCTTATTAGGTTTTAATGGTAGAATTCTTCTTTCTATTTTAGGTGAATATTTAATAGGCGATGTGAATATAAAGGTCTGTGGACCACCCAATAAGGGAGTAGACTGAGGAGTTTGTGGTAAGGACATACGACGACGTCGATAAGAAGAATTCATTCTATAATATTATAAAAGCGTTTATAATAATATAAAAGTATTTATAATAATATAAAGATTAAGTAATATTAAAAGAAAGAAAAAGATTAAAAACTATGACGAGGGGTGTGTGACTTAGTTTATTATGGAACGCAATGCAAAATTGTACAAGATGCTATATTTAGAATATGTAATGTTACAAACTTTATAAACTTTGTAAACACTTATTAACTTTGTAAACTTTATTAACTTTGTAAACTTTATTAACTTTGTAAACTTTATAAAGGTGAAACTATACAAAACTAAGGTTTAGAACAGCATTTTAGCCTTTAAAAGGGAAGTTAAGTGTTACTTTATATTGAAAAGGCTGTTTGAATTGAATAGAAATGTTTTATATAAAGTAAAGTAATACAATTAAAAGTAATTAAATAATATTAATGTTTATATTTTTATGTATAAACTATTCGCTTTGCAGAGTGAACCTAGTGGGCGTGGCTTCTTTCTTTTAATGAATAACTAGGCAGAATAATTGAAAAAGATGCATTCAAATCGAAAAGAATTCAATTAATTAACAAATTTATGATTCTTTTCTTAGAAGAAACAAAATTGAATTTCGGAAGAACTCGAGGCATAAATTAAAATATCTCGTGCGCTGTTCTGGCAAAATAGCGGAATTTTGCTGGCAAATTCGGAAAATATAGTCGAAAACCAAGTTAAATGAAGAAAAGTTATATTTTTGTAATTTACTTGACTAAATAATAGAATAAAACTATAAATTCAAGCAAAAATGAAGTTTTTTCTGTAATGAACAAAATGTACGAATACAAAGGTTTTGTTAGACTAGAGGTACTTTTATGAAAGAAGTTTTCTTAGTAAAGGAAATATAATTGTATTATATTAATCACTTTATTGTAATAATATATAAAATAATATGGCCACCAGGAACTTTTTCGGTTATATTTTTATATGAATGTGGGTACTTTTCTATAGAAAATGAATTCTTTTATCGTTTGACACAAAGTGCGAAATCTTTTGCAGAAGAAAGTTGAGATATAATGCAGCTATATGGAAATGGTTAGCAGATTATTCCAAGATTATTCGGGAATAAAATAAAGAATTAGAAAAGTTATAATTAATTTAAGAAATATCCCTCTAAATTATGGATTATTACACCTAGTCTGCAAGTGATAAATGCAGTTACATTCATATACAAAAGCAAAAACAGCGTGTTATAACAATACCATATCAAGGTCTTCTAGTAATATTTAATAACACACAAGCTACTATGATTCCTTGTTCCTTTATATTTATTACAAATTATATTATTCTTTTCACGGAATGTTCTTTGTATTTACAGGTTATATACCTTAGTCTAATTATACAAACTTATTCAAAAGAAATAAAAGAATTCTCGTAAATTATGCTAATTTTAGCGTTATTCGGCCTTTAAGTCGGACATTTATGAATGAAATCTTATTATTTTAATGAGATTCAACTAAGCTTAACAAGGAAACCCGGAAGAATCAAAGAAAAAGAAAAACTAAGCTGACCAGATCGACTAGAAAGTAAAGAGAAAACACATTGGATAAAGGGTTTTAATGAACAAAACGGATGTTTTAGTGAGGGCGAGAAAAGGATAAGAAGAATAGAAAGAACTTTTGAAAGTCGTAAGGAGTCCGAAGACCAAGAAGTAAAAGGAAAAATTCAATAAGTATGGTTGGAACTAGAAAAAATTGACCAAAACAGCGTTTATAGTTGGTTGAACTGATATATACTTTATACTTAATTAGTATAACGAAAGTGTGGTTGGTCCGCCAAGTAGGTGGTGTAAAGATTCAATTGAACAATAGCTGTGTATCTTATATGCAAGTTAAAGGGGTTTAGGTATTGAATATAACTATATGTTTAAATTATACAGTTTAATTGTACTTTTGGCGAAAAATATTAACCATCTGTTCATTCCCTTTATAAAACGTTACTGCTCATTATTATATAGACTGTAAACAAGCTTTTAATATTTAATTTAACTAGATTCTTAGTTAAAACATAAGACTCTTTTAAAAGTAAAGTTATTTTAAACTCTAAACTTCTTCATCTTTACTTAGTCTATTTATTCTCATTGCGGAAGTTCATTTCTTTCCTTAAAAAGGTCTCTTGGGTTTAATAAAATACTTAAAATACATATAAATTACTATAAAACCTAACTACAAACCCGCACTTTATACTAATTTAAGAATAAGAAAAGAGCCCTTTTAATGTGAATAAAGGATGCAAAAGTTATAAAATAGTTATTTAAATATAGTTAAAACTTAAATATTTCTTTCTCAAACAAAGTGTTATTTAAAATTAATGGAAAACTATTGGAAAGTTATCACTTGGATAGAGAAAAACTTATTTTAGTTATTGTGATTTTATCATTAGCTCGTTTTTACTCCAGTAACTTCGGCCTGGAGATTCTTTTTATATATTATAGTCAGCGCCAAGAATAATGATGTAGTGTAATGAATTCAACGCTCTTCTGAGCCCCTTTTGCGAGCACCGCGCCAGCATTTGGCGGCTACCCTCCGTTCAATATTATACTTTGCAAGTACGCGCGTGCAATTTGCCTGCAGGTGCGGTGTTAAAATCCTCTAAATAAGCAAGTGACACTCCATTATTACTCTCGGTGCTGACTATATTTATATATATTCAAATATTCTAAATAAAAGTCTTCTAACTACTTTTAATACTTTATGTTCAAGACGGCTCCTTCCATTTTGAATTAACTAATAAGGCCAGTGTCCAGTTAGAAAAGCATAAAAAAGATAATGAACTCTAAAGTTCATATTATCTTTTTTAATTAGTTTCAAACTGGTCAGTCCCCTAATACTATTAGTACTAGAATCTACTGGACACATCTTCCATTTATTCATTGTAATTTACAAAGTACATTCTATAAAAGTAAAATAAAAGAATAATAAATCATTTATATTTATTTGCACACTAAATTGTTGTTTTCGCCAAAAGTTTCTTTTTATTATTTGAATATTATTAATTATGCAGTTAAAGCTCTTTCTATAATGCAACAATTCCCATTCTTTTACTTAAGATGGAAAACCATCTTATTTAATCTCTGTTATTAATATGTATTTATGTTATTCGATATTTAGAGCAAACACTAAAAGATTTAGCTACAATTTCTATGAAATGAATATTATGAAGTTAAAAAAGTAATAAAATGTGTTAGGAGGGATGGGACCAACCGGAAATTAAAAACTCAAAATTGAATATTTGAAAAAGCCGGTAAAAGTGTTTTTTACCATGGAATAGAGTGAAATCATAAAGTAATTATAACATTGCCAAAACATTTAATTTCTTTTTATTTTCAATATTCCTTGTAATCTTTGGCTTCGGATTAAAACAGGATATCCTAACAAGAGTAGTATTACGGTAGAAATAAGGAAATGCATTGATTCTTGGTTTGTTATTAAAAAACTACAGTAACCCAATTAGATTAGAGTATTAAGTTGCTGTGAATGATTTGTAATATTTAATAGATTCTAGTATATCTAATAGCCCCCGCAACTTCTTTTATATTCAACGTTCGTGCACACCAAAAGTAATGCAAAATAAAGAAATTCTAATAGAAAAACAACTTTGAATCAGAAAAATTACTGTAATTAATACCAATATCCTCTTAATTAACAGCGTAATTAAAAAGCCCAAGCTCCAGACAAATATATTAGTGAAACTAAATGAAAAGTGTAATTATCTAATTAAGTGTTATCATAATAAACATAGTATTCAGTATAGATGATTGTTCGTAAAAGGGCCGGTAAGTGTTCGTATATATTAAGAACAACTCTAGTAAAACAATACGTAGAGGTGTCGAGCCCATACTATTTACCAATAACATCTAATTATAATAATTCTTTTAACTAACCACAGCCCTATGTAACGGCAGTTTAAATCTATGTAGTCCCTGTACAACACGGAATGCTGCTGACCATTTTCTTCTTGCATGATTGCTTGTGGCTGCTTCAGATGGAGTAGATTCTTTTGAACTCATTGATTCAGATGTCTCTGAAAGAATTAAAATAAGTATAAAACTATTTAACATATTTAAAAGTTAGCTATTAGATGGACAATAAAGCTTCCTTCTCACATAATCCCTATTAGTTTAGAAATATAAAACCTTCTATCTCTTAGGTTAGGGTATAAGTCTTAATATTTTTTTAAACAAAATAGAAATATCTTATTTTGTATAAAACATATCTAACATTAAAGTCTGTAGAGGCGGTGTCAAATAATACTGAATGTACTTTTAAAGAGAATTTTTCCCAATCTTAAAATTTTCGCTTTATATTTATATAACACTGCTGCTGCCGTTAATACTAAGCTGTTAACGTAGCTTTTGATAGAGACTATAGACATTACTATAAACCGTTGTTCGAACCGAGAATAACCTTGACTATACTGGCTTTATATTCTAAATAATAACTATATTTATAAACTAACCACATTATAATTAGTAATGAATATATCTATTATTAAATGTAATTTAGCTTACTTCTTTTAATTTTAGCAATAAAAAACATTAGTTAACGTCAGAGGAGGTCGTGTTTAGTCTAATTATGAAAGAGCTTCGAGAACTAGCTACTTTAAAGGTCTAATTGGTGCAAAAGAATCGGTTTTCTAATTGGAAAAGAAAGAAATATAAGTGAAAATATAGATATCACACCCACGAAGTTAACTAGAAGAATTTAACTAATTGCAATGAAACACAAAGTGCAGTGGCAAGAGGAGCAGCGGGGTTAAATAAAAAAGATTGGACGATCGGTCGATTCAATAAAAGAGCATTTGTTTTAGATTAAACATAACTATTGTATATGAATATCTATAAGTACACGGCTTCCTGTACTAAAAGGACTAAATATTCATAGAGTCTTAATTTTCATAGAATGGCTGAAATTTACACTGTGTGGGCTAAAGTACAGAATCAATGGCGGGAATAAGGTAAATTTGAAATTTGATATTTAAGATGAAATGCTTAGCCTACGAAAATGGAGGCGGTTGACAATAGCAACATGAATTACATTATTTTTAGGATTCGTGATATATTTATATATTTTAATGGTGTTTTTGTATAAATATTATATATTACGTTGTCTGTTTTAAAAAATAGGATGCAAGCGCCGTTTGTAGTTAACGTACCGCAATAACGGGCCTTATAAAGAAAAGAGCAATTTTGTCTGAGTAAGATTGCACATTTGAAAGGGAAGCCGGTTATTGCGGCAAGTTAACTACAAACGGCTATTGCAGTTTAGGACTGGGAAAAGGCCGGCCCGGCCGGCTCTAGTCTAGCTTATATTTTTAGTGGATAGTCTTCAAAAAAGTTAGTTTTCATTTCTATTTTCTGGTAATAACAATAAAAAATGCAATTAGATTTACCTATTGATGTTTTTTGATACTATTTATTAAAATATTCACTTAATCAGTCGATTTTTTTATAAAAATTATCCCTGCAAGGGCCGACTTTTTGAATTTTCGGCCCTGTGCGGGCCGACTGCTCAAAATTTCGGCCCCGGCCCGGGCCGGCCCGTGAAATTCCCGGCCCTGTTGCAGTCTAGATATTAAAACGATTATGACTGTAATTTAAAGAAATAAATTCTAAGCCAAGATAGTTTTTAATATATAAAATAGTTACTCAAGTGTTATATTACAGTATTTAAAAGTTTACAAAGAACCATCTTTTCATTTAACAGAAGGTTTTTGACCCCAAAAGAGTTTCCGAGTCTTTTTTAAACAAATTAAATGTAGATTTTGCTGGACACCCTCGCAACCAACTGAATTAAAAGTGTACAATGTTTCCTTAAGGAATAAAAAAGAAAGATATAAAATTGACAGATTATGATGGGAAATGGAATACCAGGTTGCGAATATATTTTATCTGTGGTCGATTTATTGTCACACCTAAGAGAATGTTAGGTCTGCAGATATATGTTTAGAAGTGTTTGTTTTATAATATATAGAGTTACATTGGTCAGAATGAACTTTTTAGACATAGAATAAGGAATATTTGTTAAATGAATGATTTATTGTCATCGAACCCTTTCTATTTATGTTAGGTTTATATTTCAGATATGACGATCTTATAATATTTTATGCACGAACTGTTAAGCAACATATGAATGTCTGGTTTGATTCTATGAATTATGGAAGGAGAATGCTGCTGTTAGCATTAACTTATTATTAATTCAGTATATGTATTTAGGTCTAAGCAGTTAACTATAGTTACTATCAAGAGCTAAGTTACCAGTGCACTGTCTTGCGTCGCAACATAGAAAAATGAATGAAACATCAGTTTAAAGTGAACCTTTTCTTCAGTACGGCTCGCCGCGTCCTAAGGAAACGGGACAGAGCAAATTCAAATAGTGAAATTTTGATGCTCATACCCTGGCTAATTTTGTTAAGTAATTAATGTTAGTTTATATATCATTGGAAAGGCAATAGCTCAATCTATTCTAGGCTGGAATGCTAGCTTTTGATATAGACTATACAACACAGAACAAACTTAGAGATGTAAGAGAGCTGCTAGACTAGTTTTACTAAAATAATATTAAATTATATGTATTGAATAATAGAAAATAATGCTAATTGCAAATATAATTGTAATAAAATAGAATCCTCAATTAAATAAGAAAATATTTACATTTTGTTCTTTCTTTTCCTGTTTAATTATAATTCTTATAAGTTTTCTATTAATAATTAAGAGAAGTCTGCCTATAAAATAAGAGAAGCCTCATGCTGCAAACCCATATATTATTAATATCTTTTCTGAACAACAATGGCTTCTTAAGCTCTTTTAATATAATACTACAATTGTTTGAACCAAAAAAACCCCGAAATATTAGGATCTCTTTTTAGTGAGTGGGTTAGTCTCTTAGAACTCCTATAGTCAAAGATTTATCATTTGGACCAATTTCCTGTTCTTCTAAAACGAAAGAACCAAAAATCACTATTCTTTAAAAGAATGTTACTTTTACTGAAGTAATTACTAAAATAAGAAAAATTTATAATATTGTGATGGTAATAATACGGTATTTTTAATAGTTTTAAACCGAGCTAATACAGCTCTTATAGTCTTTATTCTCAAAGAAGAAATATGGTATCCGGGCAGGAAGAGACTGCTATTTCTGTACTTTCGACCAAATAAGCCACGCCCTTAAAAGCTAACCTCCATAATAGTTGTATAATGTATTTATTTATTAGTTTTATTCTAATAAGTGTGACTCCGTCATGACTAGAAACAGTTGTTCTATTTAGAAGGAACATGATTAATGATGAGAACACTCAAGAAGATGCATACAACTGTTACGTAATAGAAAATAGAAAAGGGTTAATTAATATATTTATTTTATTAAAATAAAGTATTTAAAAATGCTTTAATCTTCTCTTTTATTCGGTAGATCTTTGTTAGTGATATTGATATTAGCTATAGCTTTATATAAAATGAATGTAAAACAGGTCAGTAAAGTTAATTAATACGGTAAGAGATGCTTTCTTCATAATACTAAGATATACTAAATATTTTCTCTTTTTCAATAAAAGCGATAGGACACTACGTGGGAATGGAATTAAACTAAGTCGATTGACCTGTTCCAATTTATCTCAAAGTTATATTACATATAGAATCATCGAAGTTTGGAATAAGTTGCCCATTGAGATAGTAAGCGAATTCTCTCCAAAATATTTCAAGACTAAATTGGCTTAGTGGGTTAATGAAAATATTTCGTATCTTAAAACAATTGATCCGACAAACGTTAATTAGTTAATGGTAAACAAACAAAAGCGTCTTCGAAATAAAACTTTCTATTCTATTCTAATATTTTTTTTATTTTTTGTTTCTAATAAAATTCTAATAAAATAAAATAATTTCTAATAAAATCTAGTACAATTATCATAAACCCGGAAATGGTGTCATTGTTATATTCGTCTATTATTCTGAATAAGAATAAACCGATTAGTAAAAATGTGGAACATGCTTAATTTTAATTGAATTCGTGGAATAAAGAGTGTATTTGACGGATAAAATAAAAAATGTTTTTAGAAAATGCAAAAATGAGGTTTTTTTAGTTTTTAAACCACAAATTCGTATGTTTTTAATAATGAAATCACTGTTATATTTAGAAAAAGACATTTTTTAAATATTAAAAAAGGAGTGTTCAGAATTTCATTGAAAATCTCAAAAAACTAAAACTTAATGCTAAATTTTACAAAATAAACGGAAGGAAAGTGCATTATCAGTTGTTTATAGTGTATATATTTATATAAATACATTAATAACTTAGTGTTATGATTGATCTACTATCATAGAACTATTGATAACAGACAAACTTATGCAATAATTTACTTCAAAATAGTATTGCAGCTTCTTTTTAACTACAGATGTCTGGTTATAAAAGAACATCTGTCCGTTATTTAAGATAATAAAAATATACTAAAATAAGAATATTAAAATGTACGAAGAATCCATGAAGATTCCTAGATTTAGTTAATATTTACTGGAATAAATTTATCAATTAATATTATATTAGTTATGTCTTTGCTTTACAGGAATATATAGATGAATGATTGTTAGAAAGTACAGAAATATTATAGATTACAATTAAAAGAACTTAAAAAGCATAGAAGAGAGAAAAACGTATTGTTACATGTGGAAATGACTTTTTTGTTCATTGTAAAGTCTACTAACAAAAGAAACTAAGAAACTAAAGATATAATGTAATATAAAACAAAAGAATAAATGTCTCTAAAAAGAAATATTAATATTAGAAGCATTACAATTAATAACTAATTATAGTGATAATGTATTGAATAGGATTCTCTTAGAATAAATCGTAGTTTCATTCTTTTTCATTTCTTTATAAACTTTGCTTACCTCTGAGTAACCTATGTATTTCTGATATACTTCGCGTGCATCTTTCTAAAGCCAACATTTCGAATATTCAGGAGGGAGTGCGGTGTTAAATATTCAGAGACAATTTAGATTAGATTGATAATGAATAGGATCTTTTAGTAAAATGTGTCTATAATGATATTATATTATTTCTGTCTCTATTTCTCTCTTCTCTCTCTTTCTGACAGCTGACTGTCGCAGAAGAATCCCACCCTCACCAATGGGGGAAATACAAAAGCACATGTTATATAGAAAAAAGTAAAAGCAGACTATGCAGCGGGCCGGCCGGGCCAGAAATACAATAAAGGTTAACTTTGCTCGGCTTGCTTTGTCTGGAAAATTGTTGGAATTCGGGTCTGAGCAGTCTAAATAAGAGAAGAATTAAGAATATTTGACTATATTAAATAATAATAGTAATCATATACTCTAAGTATATCTGCAAAAACATAAATATTTACAAAAAATACATTTAGGCCGTACTTTTAACATTTATTTATAGTAATTCTACTTAATTATAAGTTAAAATAATTATAGAATATAAAGTAATTTTAAGTAAAACACCGGTATTGCTTTAATTGTAATGTTAATGCTTTAATTGTAATGTTAATGAGAATCGAACATATGTAGGATAACTTTTATCACGTTTTATACTCTGTTGATATCAACTTGGAAGAAGGATCATATTTTATTAAGAATGTTAAATGTTGTACTTTGTGCAAAAGAGTCTAACATTCCTCGAATAATGTTCATTTAACGGCAATATAATAAATGTTTCTTTAGTTGAGGAGTACATTTATATATATATATATATATATATATATATATCCGAATCCGCGAGCATCTGAGGCTGTGGGTTTGATTCCCCGTAGAAGGCTAAGAAAACAAGCAGCTTATTTATCCCATGTTTCGTGCACCGAAGACTGAATGTTAGAAAGGAGCCGTCTTTGGCCATAAGATTCTAGACTGAATGTGGCCGAAAACCTATTCCGAATATATATATATTGTCTGTTGGAGAACTAGATTTTCAGCGGAGTCGCCTGTTTAGTTAATTTACATTTAAAGACTACCAATTCATTTGTATTTAATTAATTTAATATAACATCTAATCTACTGTTATAATACATTATATGTGATAAACAGACAAAATTAAATAAATGCCTTACCACACATTCTTTGTGCTTCGTTTTTCTTTTTTAATTAATTTCGTTATATTTTTTATTCTGAGAATAAATAAAATTAGCATTGTTTCGCATGTTCAGAAGATGTTCTAAAAACGAAACATCATAAATAGCAATTAATATAGCAGTAAAGTTGTGCAGAAAAATAATTAAGGAATTTGAAAAATACTTTTTAAGTTTTATTTCGACTATTAAAGGTCGCGTAAATGTAATGAAATTCATTTGAAAATACTTTGTAAGGTGTTCAAAACCCCAAAATGCTATCTATATAGTAGAATTCAAAAGTAATGAGGCCGTATTAATAAGCAGGAGTGTTGCAATATTTTGTCTGAGTAAGGCAGAGCGAAAGCAAGTTTGCAATCTGCTGA
>JAQGAV010002908.1:0-13931 GCA_034691345.1 Phasmarhabditis papillosa | reverse complement strand
TTATTCGGTATATAAAAGTAAAATATAATCATTATACAAGTACACAATGGTCAGATAAAATTTGCAAAAAAATATGCCTCGGACGGGATCGAACCCTGACCTCATGCTTGATAATGTTATGTAATTTTTGTATAACAGTATATGAAAGCTGGCTTTTGCTGGCCAGAAGAATCAAAAAATCAAAGGCCAGGCCAGATTAACAGCTCTGTTGTATGTGCAGAGCAGTAGTTTCAATCTACTCAGGTACCGCGTTAAGAATGAATCAATAAGTCGTTATCTACGTCTATGTTATACATCAAAAAGTTGGAAAATTTCTTCTCAAAAATATTATATTCGTACTCCCCATTCCTTGAAACGTTTAAAACGAAAATCTGGGAAAAAAATTGTTTAGGCTACGATAGTGTTCTATTGATATTTATTTTCATATACTCCGCTACAACAAAGTTGAAATACATTAACACAAATTCCGTTTCAATCGAGGTCTGGCTCAGGCGCCTTGTGTCCTGCTGGTGGAGGGGGTGGAGCAGAAGATCCTTTAGGCTCACAGTTGGGGTCTTCGCAACCGGATGATGGACAACCTCCACCCATTCCTTAAACAATATCTTAGTTGAATGAAAATTACAACATGCATGATCGCTGTTGAGAAAAACCTCAACACAAAAAAGTTCGGAAACCACGCTTTGCTTGAGTTGTTCCCCCACTGTAGCAGAACCAACCTGCTTTACCCTGAAGCTTGCCGATCAACTGCATTATCTTTGGATTGTTCATATATTTCATAAGATTCTGTGGATTTTGCATGATATCCATCAAAGCAGGAAGCACCTAAAACAATTAACTGGGTGATTTAAAAAGAAGGGACTATAGTATTTTCAGAAATAAACTGGGTCAAGTTAATTCACGGCTCGCCAAAGCTGGCAAACGAAATAAAGGAATGTGTCCCTTTTAAAATATTAAAGTTGTTCGTTTATGAGAACAAATGAACGAAATTGTTCGAAAAAACTCAGCCGCATAGTTTTCGACAAGCTCTTTAGATTGATATATATTGAACACAACTTTGATTAACAAAATACGCCAGGTTTCGTGCATCAAGATTTGGCCGTCTGAATTTGATCTGTCACTTTGCCTTAGGGCGCAGCGAGTCGTGAATTGTGATCATAAGGGTTTTTATGTATAATTTGGTGGATTTGTGGGGTATGCAAAAAGGGCACATTATAGTGGGATCGTACTTTATTGCCCACTACCCATTCTAGGGCAAAAAGTCTTTAAAAAATAGGTTCAAAATGTTGGCCGCTACCTTAATGGAAAATTGCACACGTCGCTATGTCCTTAACAATAATATATAAATGTACTGGAACTTCTTAATAAAGTAACCCAGGAATTGTGAGAAAAAGATATCAACAATTTTTTTACTTTTTTTTCAGTAGGCCGCGGGGAGCAATGCCAGAACATTCCCGAAAAGCGCTGCATGATCAGCGAATAAATCACAAGATTGATAAATATTACCTCGGGATCCTTGAGGGCAGCTGCAAGTTCAGGATCTTTGAATAGATCTCCCAGGCCACCCATTCCCCCCGGCATACCACCAGCAAAGTCTCCCAAATCTTCGTCATCCATTTCGGATGATGCCTGCAACAGTAATACTAAATTTAACAGGACACCTTTCAAGCTTGGGTTAGCCAGGCAATTTAGAATAACATAAATATTGATATTTTACATAACATACCTTCGCCGCTTTCTTGTTTGCTTCCTGAGCTCTTCTGACTCGTTCACGGCGATCACGAATTTCACGATTTTCCTTCTCGCGCGCTACTGCGCGGTTGTATTCTTGCAGCTTCTTGGTCTAAAATGATTTGAATATAAATAACTATAACTTTCTGTTTAAATCGGTGCTACATTATCTAACGGGTAGAAAACCCAATGGACTATATTTATACCCGCTCTTATATTTTAAACGCCCACAACATCCGTTTATTAAAAACTCTGTTCAGTTTCTATGAGCAATTTCCCTCCCATTCCGCAGTAATCAAATAAACGGCTATCCTATATCAACGCTATATCATATCTAATAGTTCAATATCTGGTTCACAAAGCCAGACTTTACACCTTTTCCAAAATCTTGATACCAACTTTTATTTTAAACCATTTCTTGAGAATAGATGGTGTATCAAATCTGAATTTATCCTGTATGGCCGGTGTTTATAAGTGAATGTCATATAAACACAGTTTCAAATACTCTGCCTTAAAGGGCAGTTCCAATTACTCCTCTTCTTGGATGATCTCAGCTGTTTCCGGCGTGGGGCGGGCCACAGCACTATGTGAAAGCCCAGCTAGCAGCGAATGGCTGGCAACTAAAGACAGCTGCTGGAGAAAACAACACAAGCAAGCTAGCAGCAGTATTCAGTGTGAGGCATGTCGTGTGGCCGTTAGACGACTACTCAGATACCTTGACCGAGATTTTCCTACCAAAGATCTACAGCTACCACAACACGAAGTGACCATGCCAAATACACAACCCTCCACGAACGCCAAACTACAAATTCTAACCAACTTATCTGGATCTTTATCGAATTTTCTATTTATTGTTTTTTTCCTATTTGCCAGCTTTACCGACTCAGTCTCAGGTAAGAGCTATGTCAATACAATATATTTCATATTAATAGAGAGTCGTGTCCAGAAGACCAAATAATTTGAGGAAATCTGTATCTTACATTTGATAAGACAATTCAATATATATTCCTATTTAGCAAGAAACACATTGCTGATCGTCGGTCACTCAAGAAATAATGTTTACAAAACGGCTTTCGTAGAACAATTCATACACAATTTCAGTCATGTCCAAATTGGTGAGTAATAGTTGTTCATAAGTTAACCAAGACAGAGTACTTTACTGTATTACGCCGATCTCAATACATGTTTTGAAATAGTATATCCACTCTATCAGTCAGCTAAAGAAGACTGAATAACAAATCAATACAAATCTCCGTAACCCGATACAAGTCGCGGCATGACAAACATTCACTGCTGTTTCTTGCAATAGATCACATATGCTTTTGAAAACTTGCCGGCCCGCCAAAGCGGCTTAGTTGCCAGCTAAAATCTCAGTTGGCAGCAAGCTATGGCTACATTTGTGCCAAAATGTGTAATAAACTGCGAGGCGGATTGACCGAGATAAGCAATGTCTGACACTAAACAATTACGTCTATTTAAATATCCAGAGTAAAGCGCCGTGCGTTAACGTGCCGTGGTAGCCGACCTTCTAAAAGAAAAAGCATCTTTTTGGATTTTGTCTGCACTATTGAATAGGAGGTCTGTCAGCACGACACGTAAAGTACAAACGGGGCTTGCAGTCTAGGTAATAAAACGGACCAAACCTTAAAATAATCAGAAGCAATTATACTTGTCAGCTGGTGATTATTACATGTACTAACAGGATGATAATTACAGACTACACAAAAGAATTCACCGTCTTTAAAGAGGATAACGAACCAATCGATAAGTCAGACGATTGGAATCAAGAAATTGGTGGAGTTAAATTTACAGAAGGAAACATCAGTTGTCTCATCATCTCGCAAAAGGGAACCGATCAGATGAGTCTAACGCAGATTTCCATTTTCTACCAGCACGCTAAGACTGCGAGTCCAATGGTTGTGATTGAAATTGGTAAGTATAAACATCAAAGGATGATATTTTATCTAGTTAATAAAACTGACTCCTCTTTCCACCATCCTAACGAAAATACAGTGCCAGATACTCAATCTCTTAGTCTGAATAGAAATACATGCTGAGAAAACTTAAAGCTGTTGGCTAGAGGAACAGTTGTTACCTATACTGCAGACAAACTTGTCTCTGATATTATCAACAGCATATGTGAAGTTGAGGAGAACTTTGGATATTTTCAGGAAACGGAGCTATTCAAACCCATGCCCTTTTGACGAAAATACCCCTCTGTTGGGGACTCTCGCGGGCCCAAATACCCTCGCCGAACAGAGCATATCTTTGCAACGATGTATATCTGCCCGATATTAGGTAAATGACCATTACCAAAAAGGAATGATGTTTATACCCTACACAATTTCAGCATTATTGACTCTCGCAATGTCCAATCACTCGGCGAATACGAAGAGTACAACTTCCAGATAAGAGAACCCGAAAGCCGCCTATGGCCTTGTATTTTTGCTTCTGCAACAAAAACTGAGAAAAAATACAAGAAAAGATACGTAAGTGAAAGAAAACTACATCACTTAAATGCTAATACTAGGCGGACACAGTAAACGAGGAAGAGGTTGAAGACATGGTGGACAAAATAATGGAAGATCTCACACAGAGAAAATATGAGGGACTTGATAAAGACAATGAAGTTGACGATCGTCTCCACAAACACAAGCTACACTGCAAATACCGTAAATCGTGTTACGAGACAGGTGATGTACCACATATAGAAAAAGAAGAATCGCTAATAGACCGGATCAGTGTATGGTTTAGTCAGAAATCAGTCGAGGGATATAATGAACTAAAACTAGAAAAACTCGACAAACGCGATCTTGATGGCGATGGCATTCCCGATTCTGAAGACGATGACTTAAACTTAACACCACTGAAATATGAGTGCAAGTACCGCATAAGTTGTTACAAAGAGTACGGGATACCCTTAAGCAAATCCGATGAGGAAAAAGAAGAACGCCGCAGTATCTTGGCAAGAAGCGCCCCTCAAACTGGAAAAAAGAAGACTTTGAAAGACATAGCGGAAAGAACTGTAAAAAAGGTGAAAGAGGCAGAAAATAAAGCCGCCGGAAGACCGCTACCGAAAACAGTGTTAACTGAGCGAATTCTGGATGAAATTGAAGAACAACTAACGAAGAAACTAAAGTGCAAATATCGACAGAGTTGCTATGAGACAGGAAATTTGCCTGCAGTTGACTCAAGCTATCATATTCCTGTTATTTCTACGTACATCTTCACAGAATCTGCAACCACAGAGAATACCACGGAGCGAAATTATGATGATATGGAAGAATTTGAACAGAAGGTGTATTGTAAATACAGAAAAAGTTGCTATGAATCGGGTGTGAAACCAGTAATCGAACCAGAGATTCAAATCAACAGCATAAGAGATCTAAGGGAATTGCCAGATATGATTGAAACGCGAAAACTAACATTGCAAGAAAGGTGCAAATATCGCAAATCTTGCTACGAAAGTGGTGTTTTGCCGGATTTACATGCCCATCAAATGGAGAAAGTTATGCTGAAAGAAGTTAGCAGTGTGATTCCAACAAGTGAAACGGGGCTAAAAGTGCTCTGTAAATATCGCAAGTCATGCTATCATGAAATTGCCGAATCTGCTACTGTGGACACCGTAAGACATATTCGCAAAAGAAGACTAATTGAAAAAGAGGTTCGCAAACGAGCACAAAGAGGAGCCAGATTGAGAAGAAAGCTAAAGATTGATGTAGAGGATCGCCATGGCTACCACAGAAGACCTACTAGGAAGGAAAAGAAACGATCCACCGAAAAGGATGCAGAGGAGACCGAAAAGCCAATGAAGAAACTAAGGAAGCAACCAGTTAGTGTTGAGGTCAAAGAAGTTGAAGATTCATCTCAAGTGGATTCAAAGGAACAACAAGAGCCAGAAGTTAAGAAAAAAAAGAAAAGCAAGAAGTTAAGAGAACCCGGGTCAGAGGCCCCAGTTGACGAAGTACCAAAGATGACTGCGAAGCCGAAGAAGATGAAGAACGTTCAAAAAAATGACGCGGAATCTGAAGCTATAGTGGTAGACAAAACTAAACACAGAAAACTCAAAAAAACGAGAGAGGCTACACTAGAACGAGATGATCAAACGGAAGAGCAATCAAACAAGGAAAAGCTAGGAAAAAGGATAAACAGTAAAGAACTTGAAACAGAAGTGGTGAGGATGAAAGAAGAAGTAACCCATCAACCAATTAAGGAAAGAGAAACTATTACAACAAAAAAACAAGATGGGGCAAATATTCCTGTAGACCTGACTCAAGCAGATATCGCGGATGATGATTGGAAGCATAGCAAAAAAGAAAAATGTAAATACAGAAGATCATGTTATCAATCCGGCGAAGCGCCCATAATCGAACAAAGCGTTGCCAGCCTATTCACTTCTTTTAGCCGACATGTTGATTCGGAATATGACAGGGAGAGCCACATCAGGCGGTCTGAGGTTGATCAGAAACTAGATTGCAAATATAGAAAGTCTTGTTATGAAACAGGCAATTTACCAGACCTTACTATACCTGAAATGATTAACCCATACGAGTTTTACGAGTTCCATGACGGGATCACAGCAAGAAAACTAAAGTGTAAATACCGGAAGTCGTGCTACGAAGACCAGGGAATTGATGAGGGGCGAGAAAGAACGATTGAACAAGAAGAAGCAAGAAAACCGTCTATCAAGGCAGCAACTAGAGACAAAGTTACTCATTCATCAAGAGATAAAAAGTCTGAAAAGGCGAAAACTTCGCAGGGAGATAAGGACGACGATGAACATCAAGATGATGATGAGGAGGGCGAGAAAAGAGAAAAGGTACAGTTGTTTCTCCTATGCACAAACGATTGATATATTTGATTGCTTTAGATTATATATCCATCCAAAGAAGCACATGCATCCAGTGAGCTGATTGGCGGGGAGAAAGCTGATTGTAAATATCGCAAGTCATGCTATCAAGGAGTGGAACCAAGAGCGATGAATGAAGATCATAGTGGAACAATTGCGAGGACGAAAGATGGTATGATTTTTCAAAAACAAGAATTTTTTTTTTGAACTACTAGACTTTTGATAAAACCTTTACTTTGTATTGCAGAGAGTCCAATAAGAACAAAATGCAACGTGTACTATCTATCTTGCAGAGAGCAGATGGGACTACCACCAAAGGTTTGCATTATGTCTCAAAAATATTTCGTCCGTGTACAGGCGGACATAAATAATTTTTGAAACATTCAAACTATCTTTTTGGATCAATAAAGAGCCATTAGATCAGTAGCTTATTGATTGTCTTTGCGCGTATAGGAATGGTCTGCACAATTAAAATTGATATATTTCAGGAGAAGGCTCCAATGGGTCCGAGTGGCCGACGTCTGTGTCGCAAAAAGAAAGACTGAAGATCCTCACCGCTACGGTTACGCACAATAATGCCGTGTACTATTATTATTTTATCACTATCACTATTATTTTTAAACAATCATCCAGAAAATGCTCCTCGCTCAGTGTTGCTTACCAATTATAAGAGGTAATACATAATATTTTCCTTTCTATAGATACATATAAACTATTAGCGCCCAAATTAGTTTAGCCGAACGAACGAAAAGACAGGGTTCCTATGAGTATCATCAGAAACTCACATTTGGTTCAGTAGCTTTAAGCCATTCGTTAGCCAAATCGTCGTAATCGAGTTTACAAGCGGTAGCAAGATCGGTGTGGGCTTCAATCCATTTGCCGAGCAGTCTGAAGATGAATGTATCAGTCATTGTTTATTGTTAGACCTACGCATTAGCTCTTCCTCTGAACTTGTATCCTTGTGCGGAATCGGGATTTATGCTGATCGCTTTATCGCAGTCAGCGATTGCAGCTACTGGGCGACCCATTTTGATAAGAGCACTATAAAAAGAACTTTTATTCAACGGGTTTACATTGATCTAACTATGCTCGTTTTCCGTGAAGAATGGCGGAACCCGGATTCAGTGTGATTGCGTTTGTGTAGTGTTCGACGGCAGCAGAGTAGTTTCCTGTAAAGGATTCTGAATGAAGTTACACGAACACTTTACCTCCGGAAAATGCAGTCATGGCATTGTCCCGTGCTTCATTTGCCTTTTCTAAATCGTCATCAGAAACCTGTAAAAAAGATTTTAGCTATTCTCAAGAGGTTCGTTGATTTCCTTGGTTGGTAGGATTACTATTGGTACTGAACTGCTCAACTCTTAATTTTTTCCTACCCTTAACATAAATTATTTAATGGAACATATCTTACCTCTTTGCTGATGTCTCCCATGGGAAGAGCATCGCCACTATCTGGTTCTATAACTCCAGTCTGATCCAGTTCAGGATATGGAATATTGTTTAAATCCTAAAAAAGTACGGTACTTCCAATAATGTGAATAAATAAACGTCTTCTTCCATGGGCTCTGGCTCTGGATCCGCCTCTTCTGGTGACTTCTTTTCGGCACTGTCTGCCTTGGGTGGAATGTTGGCTCCCAGACTCTCGAGAAAATCTCGGAAGAATGCTAGCTTTGGTTCGTGAAGAATTTCGGGATTCATCTTGATCAGAGATACAAACTGTTTGAGCAGTTCATACTGGGCTTCCATGATTTATAACTGAAAAAACAATATTGATTCTGGAAAAGCATGCAAATAAAAAATCGATTAAGTTAAATCAGCAAACAAGCAAAAAGTAAAAAAGAGTCTAAAAATAGACCGGCATTTCTCCAAAACTGATTTTGACTGAACAAATAACACATGATGGTCAACATTTCCCTGTTGATATAAGCCATACCACGTGCATATGTGTTCAATCAACAAAGTTGTTTTCTGTGGTCGTGTGAACGAATAAATAAAATGGCAAGATTCGCCTGCAGTAGCGACATCAATTTTACTTTCCAACTCCAGTGGCTTATTAGTCGCTTGTAGTAGGTTGGCACAAAAAAAGATTTTTCTCGAAAGATTGCCGCAGTTGAAATGCGCGCCAAGCAGTATTACAGAGCGGCGAGAGTCCATACAAACGAGAAGTATGCAAGTATAAGAGTGCGGCCAGAGAAGAGGGATGTGGGAGTAAGGTATTCCTAGCATAAACAAGATAGGCGCAACATAAACGATAAACAGATCAAAAACAACAAGAAAATCAGCTCTTTAATTAGACAACCCAATACAGTCGACTGACGAATTGCTTGCAAATAAAGGTCTGCGAATGTTGCGCTGGGGCGCCAATCATTATTTTGAAAATTATACGAATTTTTTCGAATACTTTTCCAGGCCTGGGTTTCATAATTTCAGGTCGGGCCGGTAACCAGCTCTGGACTTTTGCAGAGCTGTTAGGCTGGCCTGGCCTGAGGTTTTTTGGACAGGTAAAGGACCGTTTTGCCGCACTGTTACATAAAATTATCAAGCAAGAGCCAGAGGTCCCGAAGGGAAAAATAGGCTATGGTCGGAGAACTATTAAAACACTGCTCAGAATATATAAGAACACAGTATATTTGGCAAAAGAGTAGCAACACCTCTAAATAAAGGCGGTTAATCAAACCGATTATAAAGAAGTTATAGAACAAGCCTGTGTAACATTTATCCTTATTCAAAATTGAAGACTATGAAAAATATAATAGACACATAAATCTAATCAGCACAACGGGACACTCTAAAACTGTTACTACATCATTAAATAATAAATACACTTTGATAAAGAACACATAAATAATTATTATTACAGAACTTTTCTTCGACTGCTGACACATCGCAATAATCACTTCGTACGACTATTCGTGACAATTATATCACCTTTAAGCCCCTTGAGAAGTACATCAAAAAGACCTAAAATTATGATGCTCAAAGATACCGGAATGCCGATTACCATGAACTTCACAAGATGAGCGAATGATGTTAGTACAATCCTTCCCTTTGCTTGTGAAATGATCCATGAGCAAGTGTTCCAATTCACAATGCGATTGAACGAAATGTTCACAGTCGGGGAATAGGCGATTGCTCCCGAAGGTTAAAATCCACGTCAAACTGAAGCTTACACCACCAGAATCCACAAAAGGAAGACCTTTGTAAATAATACCAGCTGAACTTAGTATTGAGATTACGTCTGCGTTTGCCAAAAAATTTAATGTTTTCACGCAAACAATGCATTGCTCTGGGAATTGAGCTACACTAGAGGCCACGTCAACGTCGATATCCTGGAAATAAACATATACATGATTCAGAATAAATTTAAAAAAACATACCGTCAGCCAAATAATCAGGATATTATCACTTGTTTGACCCGTTGATAAAATAACAGCAGATAAAGATCTAATGTCAAAAGTAATCCTTTCCTTGTGAAACCGAGCGAGAAACAAGGGAGTCTGAAAAATTAAGGGCTACAGTGAAACTAAACATATACTAACCTCATCGAAAGGAAGAGGTGAATACGGATCACCACAGCTGATAGGATAAGGAATCTCGACAGCTGAATATATCTTAGTATCGCGTTGAGAAAAAGGCTCCTTACAGCTTTCACTTGAGATGGAAAAAAAACTATCCGAGTCTCGGGGTGGTGTGAGGAGTGGTTCTAAAAAAGGAAGGCACTTCGGAGATAAATCAGGAGGAAGACCTGAATTTTGGAGGACACCAGAGTCACAGAAGACCTAGAAAAAATATATTAACAGGTGAAACAGTTGCTTGTAAACTATCCCACTCATGGGCCATGAGTGGGAATTCGGCCCCGCCCGTCTGTAAAACTTTCAGACTACTCCATTTTGAGTTGGCCCGACACGGGCCAGGTCGAAGACATTCCATATGGACCAGAGTGGCCCTGCCCGATCGGAAAGAAATCGATTAATTTACTCCAACTTTTAAAAAAAATTCAGGGCTAAATACTATAAGCTATGAAATACACATCAAACACTTTTATTTTGTCAGATAGTAACACTCTTTTCTCTCTCAGCTCTTAAAAAGCGGCCCGGCCAATGTAATGATTTTGGGGGGAAAGCACGGCTAGATCATTGAAGTTCCCAGTGGGAACTTCCCACACCTGCCTACCTCAGAAGCAAGGTTTACAGAATACGTACACACAGACAATAGATCAGCAGGGGGCGTGTCAGGAGCCTGAACATTCCGTATATTTCGAGATTTCGAAAGAATATTTTACCTGAACCTCATTCAGAGATAAATTTACTAGTGATTTTCGAATTTCCTCCTAGAATAAATTATATTGATTTTGTGCCTTAAACATTGAAAACATACTTCACTTTCGTTCTCAAAAGGATCCCGAAAGGTTTGGTTTTCTTCCGAAATTACACGAATAGGAGAAGACGCGACTTCTTCTGTGATCTCCTCGAAACTGCATGAAGATCTTTCAGGTGGCGCAGGGCGAGCCTGAGTTAAAACTAAATAACTAAAACAACTAGAAACGGACCACTTTTTCCAAAATTGAAACATTATAGTCGTCTTCCTGAAAAATGTTTTCTGTATAGCATGCTACAATATACAAACATCTTCAGACAGCAAATAGGCTGCACGGGGAACATGTCGCAGATCTCTCATCAATGGCACATTTTTCTGACGATAATGCTAAGATAATCAAATAATAAATGTACAAAATACCTTTATTCTCTGATATTGCGCGAAGTTCACGTAAACAATATCAGATTCACAAGGCGCAGCAGAATTCTTCAGCACATCATACAATGGAGTTTCATGAACTTTTTTTGGCGGGTTGAGTCTTCTAGAATCCCGGTCATTCAACAACAAATTAGCCGTCTGTGGCATTTCATGACGATAACCTCTATGATCCCGTTCTTGTGCAAATCGATTCGTTTTTGATCTTTGGCGGAATGAAGAATATCGGAAGTGATCTTCGTGGGGCGGTTCCATATCACGAATGTTTCCTATCGCTCCATAGCTTCCACGTTTCTGAAAGTTATCTCGCGAGGGAAGATTGTTCCGAGTGCTATAGTTTTTCGCAATATCCTGAAATATGAAAATATAACATTACTATGTCAATAGGATACTTACAGTTGGCCTGAATGATGTAAATGATCGATTTGCTCCAACAGTAGTAGGCAGTTCTATGCCACTCCCGTGGCCACGATAAAACTGGCTTCGATTAGTCTTTACCGAGCCATCGAATTCGGACGAAGTTGAAGTAGAGTTCTTTAAAAATGCAATTTATCGGTAACCAAAGTAACTAAACTTGTTCATCCGGTTTATATCCATCGACATTCTTTCTTTCTAGTGATTTTTTTCTGCGAAAGCGACTACTTTCTCTCGCATAGTCTATCTGAACTGAACTGTGTTCTGCATATAACTTGCTTTCACTGGGCAGAAATTCTCGTTCTTTCTAAATGAGGAAAACACATACAAAACGGCAATAAATTACGAACATTTGAATGGATGATAGGACTAACGTGTTTGCGGGTCGCTGCAGATACCTGCTCTGCCCCACCACCAATTTCTGATAATCCAAACAATGGAGGAGGTTGGTTATTGCGAAAGCGTGATGAAAATGAGGTATGCCGCGAAGAACGTGAGACCACGAGAGAATCGGTATAAGGTCGGGACCCCTTAAGGAATAGTGAAAGGTTAGCACGAATTAATTAATTACTTTACGAATCCTATCGAAATCTGAATATGCTCCAGTGTTTGTTGAACTTGGAATTTCGCTCCTATAGAAACCAAAGGGAACCCTATCATTGGATTGAGAAGGATCATTCGTGCAACGCATTTTAGGACCAGTGACGCTAGATAAATCATTATGCTAAAATGAAACAAAGCGTAATATATATATACGCCATTGAACTTACATCAGCCGTCATATCATTACTACCTACGAGTTCCACAAGAGCCAAGGTAGCCGATCTGAGTTTATCAAACCCCTTTTTAAGAGAATCGGGTCCATTGGTCTTTGTTTGTTCAAGCGTATTAACAATTGGTGCGTATATTTCATTAGGAGCAGATGCCAGTACCATTGCTTGCCTCCAAGACTGTAAGAACACAATAGTCAAATAATATCTAATGAATACCTCGCTGCTGCGGAGAAGCAGCTTTCTACGTCTCCAGCTGTATGAAATTACGGAGGCTGGTTCATTAAGGAAATACTCCCGAAAAGAAGCAACCTATGTAAACATGTTAGATCGACTTAATAAAAATTTGTACCATAGTCCATGGATCCGCCTGCTGGTTTTTAACTTTGGCAATCTCCAGCAAAAGATTAACTGACAAATTTGGTTTCTCCTCGCTGACAAACTCAGTCATGTACGAATCGGGTACCACGAAGATATGGGTCATAAGATGGACTTTCTAAACATTATGAATATTAGCAAAACAATTGCCAATTAACAACCTCGTTTTCGAAAATTCGACTGCGAATTCGTTCGAAATTACTGCAATCATGAATTTGGACGACCATCCACCTTAACAAAATTTAAATTCAGTAAAATAAGATTACCTAACTCGGATCGTGGTCTCAAAGAGTTTGAGGTTGAAATAATTCCAATAAACTCTCTTCCATTCGTGAAATATTCAGCAGAATTATCAACAAACTGATTCAAAGTAGTTTTCTTATGAGGAAGAATGAACTGTGCCAAGCTAACCTAAAAAAACCGATGTGAAGAATGGGATATATAAGGTGAATACTTCACGTATTCCCGAATAATTGAACATCTGTATAAACGCATAATGCGGCCCCAAGGCTCGCTGGCACCAAGTTTCCCGATCCCGATTGCGCATTTGCTTCTAAAATATAGTGTACTTTATATGAATATATCAAAATCTGCGAAATGCATCACAGCGAGTCGCAATAGTCAATCTCGGCCATTTAAGAAAACCCTCGTCCACTCTTGCAGCGAAAACCCTGATCATGCGCATCGGTTCGTACAGGGCTGGCCTCATTTTCGAAACCGATCAATAAGACCCAAGCAGGCCGGAGCGGCCGGCCTAGGCCGGCCTATACGCAGCCTTGCCTACGGGTAAATACCCGCAGGGTAAATTAACCCGTATCGGTATTCATCAAGAATTTTTTACCCGTAGGACTTTACCTCACAGGTACCTTTAGCCTCATTTTTTACCTTGTCGGAGGGCTAGTCTAAACTTTACCCCTAAGGGTAAACACAACAAAATTTCAACATTTTGATGGAAAATATTACCAAATAAAGAGAAAAGCTAGGTTAATATTATGGTAAAACGCTTTCAAGATTTTATATGTTATCAGCGTTGACATTTC
>JAQGAV010002907.1:0-13939 GCA_034691345.1 Phasmarhabditis papillosa | reverse complement strand
TGAACATTCAAATAAAGTATAGTCCTTTTCAAAACCTAGACTACATTGCGCCGGCCTCATAGGATTCGCGGTGCTGCAAAATTTGCCTTCCAATTCGCTGGAAAGTGCCTTCCCTCTCTTCGGGCGAGAGAACTTTTGAAGGTAAAATTTACTACACGTATGATTACGGCGCAATGTAGTCTAGGTTTTGAAACAAACTATAACCATACATTGATTACACTCATAATTGTGGATCTTCTTGAAGTCAATCGATCAACTTCTTTTTAGACAAGTTTTTGTGCTGGTTGTGTTTGCCTTCTCAATTCCCCATTTCATTGCTTACCTTATTTATCCATATATGGACAAATTATTGTGGGATTCGATTGGAGATTGGAATAATTTTAACGCAACAAGTTAGTCGGGAAAGAATGCTAGCAGAGAGAACATCAATCTAGTGATCTCATTTGTATTGTCAAAAATTTTTTGTAAAAGGATCATATGAGCCTTTCAACCTTGCCTTATTTTATTTTATTCGCATATTCCTTCTAAACCTAGCCTTCTAAACTTTGGAGTTTGTTATTGTTTATTCATATTTTACGAAACACTAGATCACTGATATTTGGAGGATGAATTGAGAAAGGGACCATAGGGAGCTCGGACATCATCATTGCACAGCACCTGTGGAGCTGAGGCGGCATCTCAGAAATTTGAAAGAATTCTCTTTGCGGGGGAGGGGGTGGGGGATTTGAACCACCAAACTCGAGATTATGAGGCAAAGCTTCTATCCACTGGGCCAATCCGTCCCAATTGTTGTTGTACCTTGTTTGATGCTCACATAGTACTTTGCAGTTTGTTTTTGTTCATTGTTGACGTACTAAACCCGTTTCAGTACCGAATAAGATAGATAGCGTGTTCGCTACAAACAACCCTTCCACACATCTAGCAAGCTTACTTTTCAGAGGCCGAATTCTTCTCAGTAGAAGGTTATGGATACAATACCCTGTGGTCTGATATACTGCTGGCTTTCTTTTCGGACGATGAAAATGGATCATTGCTTGGTGGATTATTCGTCTTTACTCTAGCATCCATTTTTCTGGTGCATAAGGTGAGGAAGCTTACTTTTATTGGGCTATATAGAATATAAAGTTATTCTGAAGTTTTTGATTCACTTCTTTTGAGTAATTTGGGTTTTCTTTGGTTGCTTTGGTATTTGTATTTCCACAAATCAACTTGGCCCTTTCTAAACCTTTCAATTCTTCAGCTTCTTCGCATAATGACTTTGAGGCAGCCGGCCGAGGAGAAATATGGGGTAAGCAATGACATGTTATCTGAAAGTAAGAAAAAAAGCTTGTTTATTCGTTTTACGGAACACGATATCACATATATTTGGAGCCAAGAATGAGACGAGGGAACCATAGGAAACGGGACTTCATACCACCCAGGGAGTGGAGGCGGTGAATCAGAACAAATTTGCAAGAATTCTTATGAAGCAAAGCTTCTAACCACTAGGCCACCACACCCCTACGTTCTAGAAACATTTAGAAAATATTGGTTTTTTCTATTACTATTTGAACTTAATTATCCATATTTTTAGCTAACGAATCGGACAGATATGGGCATATCCAAGATTGCACTTCTGTTAGGTCTACAGTTACTCTACTTTAATCAGCGTTTAATTGTAAGTATATAACTATTATTTTTATTAGTATTTTAATAACCTTTTCTTAATAACTGTCTTGTTCTAAGCTGAAAATAGCCCTTTATTTCAGGTAAACAGAGCTGTTTCTCTCTATGCTAACATGTCTGGTTGTGCCTTTGTGGTTATCTTTGAGGTAGGTAGAAAAGGAATATCCGGGTTCAACCATTTGTTTACAATTATTTACAAGATGGGCACCGGAGACGTACAGCTTCGATAAATATTTTACCAAAAATTTTCAGTTCAAGTTAGTTAGAACTCACTTCATGGGCTACTAAACAGCAGGTCAATGAACAAGTAAACTATATCTTGAGAAGATATAGTTTACTTCTGAATTCTTCTGAACTTCTGAAGGTTCTGAATATGTATATATGTATCGCCGTCCAAGGCTCATGCAAAGGTATACGGTACGAACTGCAAGCTATATTTGAGCGTGGCCGAACAATGGCGCGCGAAAACGCGGACTAGTCGATGATGCAATGTAGAACACCATATCTAACTTAATTTTCCTTACCAATCAATTTATATTAGTGAAGAAGACTTTTTTGAGTGTTTTAAATTGAGTACCCAGACCGTTACATTGTAAATCGTTTGTCCGCCGACTATATTATGGAATGTTTTTCTTCCTAGGTGATGTGTGTACTATGTTGTTATGGTCCGCTTAGATTCCTCTGCTCATTAAATTTGATGAACTTTGGTATTATGCAAAATTACAAGGTTTGTGGCATTCTGGTACGGTATATATGTTGAACTCTACAGCAATAGCAAGAGAGATATAGGGAAAGCTTCTAACTAGGCTTGGTGGCCCAATGGTTAGAAGCTTTGCCTCATAAGCTAGAGCTAGATGGTGCGAATCCCACCTAAGAAAGAATTCTTGTCAATTTCTGCTGATTTGCCGCCTCCGCTCCCTGGGTGCGGTGCTATAAAGTCCCACTTCCTATTGTTCCCTCGTCTCACTTCTGCGCTCCAAATATCTGTGATCTCGTGTTTCGTAAAATCAATAATAAAAAGAGACACAAGGATTCGCCTTGCGTCTGACAATGTTTATAATACTGATTACATTCGAGGAAGTTATTTTCAGGAAGTTTGGCGTATGCGTTTGCGGGATGGATTCAGTATGTTGGTGCCAGCCATCTTTGCATGCCTTGTATTTATAGTCTGCCCCTATATTTTCGTAGGTGCTATATTCACAATAAATAGAATTCAGTTTTTCTACTATTCAATAAATTACAAAGTTTAATTTAATCATTAAAGTAATTAACTATTGCAGTTCCATATCTTCTGGGCCACCTATGTTTGGATTGCGAGTGGTGGTAGCCTAATATTCGGTGTATCGATGGCCTTATTTCTTTTCAATATAACACCTATGTATGCATTATATCAGGTATGTCTGAGATAAACGAAATTTGAGTTATCTTTATACTTCAAACTAGGAATTTCTTTAAAAAACGTTTAGAGGTAGGGTGGTGGTACCTTCGGAAAGTGTATCGGTCTTCTATTCTTTTTTATCCCGCACCCTAGACAGGAGTCGACACGTTCACGGAAGAGATGAGAGAATACGTTCTACGCCTAGCCGCGACCAAATGAACGCTGCGCATTTTTGAATGATTGAACGCCCCTAATATAGTCCATAACAAAAAAAAAGACTGCAGTGCGCGGTGTTGTGTAAGGACTGTAAAATCGCTCGTGCGGTGGCAAAATTAGAAAAAACCTTATATTTTTAGATGCGCAATTTTTTATTTGATGTCAGAAAAATATTATGGTACTAGTTATATTTTGTATCATATCGATAAAAAGACAAATACGCAATTGTGGAAGCCTACGTATACCAGCGCGCTCTGCGGCCTTTTGTTTGTTATAGACTATATCAATAAATACATTCTTTCTTTTCAAATCTAAGCCAAAACCTCATTTTATCATTCAGACTTATGTTCGATATCGTCAGAAACATTTGTACATTAATCTGTTTAAACCAATCCCCGATCTTTGGGGACCCCGTGAGGAGCACGATCGTAGAAGAGCCGAATACCAAGAACGCCAAATGAGAGTAGCATAGAAGAGATGACAACTATTTAATGCTAAGAATATATTTATTTTTATTCAATTAAAGCCTCTTTCTATAAGGAAATGATTTAATAAACAGTTTTAATTATGTTTTTATGCTTTAATATGTCTGATTAAATAATTGCTTACTTGAAATAGCATTGCTAATCTTAAAATGTTATCGTTGATGTTAAGAATTCGTCCATAAGTTCATAAGTTGTACTGTGAGGATACTTTGGCACTATCGTTTTTTCTATCGAACTTCTTTTCTGTGAAAGGGGTGTGTCTGACCCAGAGGTGGTTCCCGTCCCGGACGTTTTGTGAGCTCGGCAGTTGCAAATTGCAAGTTCTCTTTCGTTTCGCATGCCTTAGAAGATAAATTTTAAAGGTAGGCGTTTTGCTAAATGCGTAGCCGATCGAAAATCCGTGTTCTGAGTTCTGTGTTTTGAGAAGAATGGTGTCGGTTCATAAGTTGTACTGTGAGGATACTTTGGCAATATCGAACGTCTTTTCTTTGCAAGGGGTGTGTCTGACCCAGAGGTATAGGTTATCCGGCCTGGCCTGGTATTCTTGAGTCAGGCCGGGCCGGGCCGAGCCGGGAAGGCCGGGTTATAAAGGCTTTTTCTTCAGGATCCTGGTTTTTCACGAATTCATAAGAAAATTTTGTGTATATCTGAAATTTTTTTTGAATTAGCCATTTCTCAGTTTCATATATGAACAGTTCAAGAGTTCCAGTAGGTCACACCTTACGTTCTATCTGTCTTTCTGTTCCAACAATTCCCCCCGCGTATCTACTGGAAAACTAAATGTTTCTCGATTCCTTGAGTACCTGAACGCATAACGTGTGTGGCTCTCGGTCTGGTGATAACAGATTTATAGATTATCACAGCCCTGGAGCCCAAAAGAGATGAAGTTTAAGTTTCACTGGACGTCGTTTTCCGAGATATAGTCTATAATAAACAAGAGACAGCAGAGCGTGGTGGTATACATAGGCTTCCGCTATTGCGTATTTCTCTTTTTCTGGACATGATACAAAATAAAACTAGTAAAATATTATTTTTCTAATAACAGAAAAAAATTGCGCATCGAACCATATAATGGAAGTTTGATTTTGCTACAGAATGAGCGATTTTTGAAACCTTAAATAACACTGCGCACTGCAGTCTTTTGTGTGTTATAGACTATATATGTAGTTAAACTAATAAAAAAGTGAAATACATTATGGTCAAACATGAAGAAGCACTTATTTCCTGTATTTACACTAATCAGGCAATACATGTAGATTTCTTCGCTTCACCTTTCGGTATGTCGAATTATAAAACATGCCTATTTTGCGAAATTACTTATTCAGAGGTGTTTATCACGAATTACAAATCGATATATATGTCGGTGACTAATCGGGGGTTGCGGTGCGAAATGCAACCTATTTAGAGCTTAATACAGTACTTAGAACAAATTTAGAGCAAATATATGCTCCAATTTTAATTTATTAGACCTTTAACTGCAAGCGACTAGTCCGCCGACCATAGCAATACGTACAGTTCTAAATGTTTCAATACGTATCAAGGAGGGTAGGAGTAGTTAAAAACAATGCGATCTCTTCAGGTGCAATATTATTTGGAGTTATGATCCTTACAAAAATGAACATTAGAACCCCTTGAATCATAATAAAGATAATCTTCTATAATATTCATCTTGAAAGAACACAGTATTTCTAATACGTTTGAAAAGAGAATATATAGTTTTGCCATCTTGGGTGAACTACTTCCACATACCGTGGGTAACACAGGCACCGAATTTATGCGTCTATGAAGATCCTTAGGAAGAGCTTTTCCGATACTCTATTGTTATTATGTGGCATATTCGAACGTACTATAGCCATTTTATTGAGTTGAATTTGGCAACTTATCAGCGAAAAGCGATATTAAAGGCTTCTCCGCAACATTGGATGCAATTCCAAGTAGAGTTTACTAAGAATATCACTCTTACTATAATTCCCTAAGGTTTATCATTCTGGAGTTCGGCACTCTAGTCACCTATGAGAACAGGTGACAGGTAGTGCGAACCCATCGAAGTCACCGATCAAGTTATTTCAAAAAGAGTGCAACATTTACTTTTGTGATTTCATTGAATAGCCTAACATGCCAAAAACGTTTTATTTAGTATAGAATTGAAAGTAATAAGCGATTTGCATGAGTTTCGTTTCATTCACATAATAGTTCTTATTCCTTTATTTTTAAGAAAGTTTCTCCCCTCCTGGTATTCAGGAATTTATAAACAATTAATGTATCAGTCTTGATTCGCTGGATCTCAAGTAGAAACGCTGCACTTTGGCTACTACGGTTTTTTCCTCCAATACTAAACTTTTCTCCATTCGGAGCATTCAGCGGAAAGAGGTTGGTATGAATAGAAAAATAAAACCTTTGGATGTCACTGTCTAGAACTTACTTTCTTGAAGATATTTTACTATAACCATATCTTTCGAACAGCAAATTCGAGCATTCTGAGTCGGCCTGCATTCAGTTTTCAATGATCAATAACTTTGCTTTATTCCAGACTGTTTGAGATGAAACTGTTGAATATTGTGCTGCTGTTTTTCGGTGTTTTATACTTTTCGATTGCTGCGACTGATTTCACGAAGGCACCAACAACGGAGTATGGTGAAGTTAAGGTACTGTAATAGCAAGAAGTGTGCTTGTAATCATTATAACGGGTTCGCACTACCTGTCACCTGTTCGTGTGTTCCTCACTAGAGTGCCGAACTCCAGAATTCATCAAGTTATCACTTTGCCTATAATCCGTTCCGTGTAGGCTATGGTACATCGAGTTCTCGATCTAGTCGTTCTCTTTGCGTATTGTATATGTCCATGTATTTTTGTTACTACAGTTAGTATTCTATCTTACCAAGTCTGGTGTACCTGAGGATTCATTGGAT
Organism: Phasmarhabditis papillosa; assembly: GCA_034691345.1. Taxonomy (NCBI): domain Eukaryota; kingdom Metazoa; phylum Nematoda; class Chromadorea; order Rhabditida; family Rhabditidae; genus Pellioditis; species Pellioditis papillosa. The sequence continues at coordinate 7,286 of JAQGAV010002907.1, read as the reverse complement.
TTTGAATACTACGCTCTGCACGCTCTTAATGTCGATGCAGATGATCGAATTGTTGTGAGTTCTTTTTTGTAGAAAAAAGCATAATAAGTAAAGATACTAGCCACCTTCGGCATCTTTGCGGCCAACTATCTGATCTAACAAACGTAGCACGTATTGAAATATATCGTTCTAACTACATTCTTATTCATTCTTACTTTTTTTTTATCAAACCCTTAAAAATCATATCATATTTTTGAGGGTATTATTATTGGTGGATTCGACAACAAGATAGACGATCCTACCGGTAGTATAAGAACCTACACATTTAAGAATAGCAGTTATACCTATGTAAGTAAAGTTACAGTTGTAAATCTTCAAGCTCATAGGATTTTGTTAAAGATTCTTTATTCATATTTTACGAAACACGAGATCACAGATATTTGGAGGGTGCAGTGAGACGAAGGGACCATAGGGACTAAGGAATCCATTGTACGGCCAGGACTGCACCGCACCTGAGCGGAGGCGGCGGATCAGAAATTTGCAAATATGGAAACGAAACCCCCAGTGATACTTAGATTATTTAAGATTGGCGATCGTCTCAAAATTGGCGAAGGTAAGGAAATTGGAAAATATTGGAGTCTAGTTACGTATATTCGTGCAAAATGTCTTCACAAAGATGACAATGAAATTTTTTATGCGGCTCCTGAAAGAATCATGCGTTGGAAAACAGTAAGTTAAGCTTGAAATTTTCCTGGTGACTGCTTACCAGCAATTAAAGTATAGTTTTTAAGAAGGCTGACTGGTAAGAAAATAAATATACCGAAAACCAGGGCTAAGAATTTTACGTCGAAAATGTGGAAAGTCGGTCCGGGCGGGGGCCGAAATTTGAGCAGTCGGCCCGCACAGAGATGAAAAACAGAGGCCCGCACAGAGATTTATGAAAAAATCGACTGATTTAGGTGAACATTTTGATAAATAGTATCCAAAAACATCAATAGGTAAATATTATTGCACAATGCATTGTTTGCCAGAAAATAGCACTGAAAACTAACTTTTTTTAAGAATATCCGCTAAAAATTGTGAAATAGACTAGGGCCGGCCTTTTCCCAGCGTTGACTGAAAACTGCAAGGCAATTGCGGATAATAATTATTTTCGGTAAATATTCCAGGTGACTTCATGTGACGAACAATCTACAGTATACCACAAGAAACCATTTATTCAGCCCCGTATAGACGTCACTTTCAAAGGAAAAAATGATCCGACGCCAGTGACTGTTGTGTAAGTTTGACATATATTTATAGGAACAACCGACAATACCAGAAATTTCATTTGTAAACTTTCCCCTCCTTAGAATAGTTTTGTGGGTATTTTTGCCAGTATGATTTGCACTACCGAACATTTTAAATGGAAATAGTCACCGGAGACTACTGAGTAGATTCTCAACTTCTTCCGTATAACCACCATGTACGCCAGCAGGCAAATCAAAGTTTTATTTTGCAGTTCTCATCGAAAATGTGATGTTCGCAATGGTGAAAAGTGTACTACAAATGATTGGATTGCAAATCACGGAATTTTCAGGTAAAGCAGATTTACTTCATGAGTGTCCGAAGTCTGTTTTACTGCAAAAATAGACACTCTAATTGAATATCACTAATATGTAACGAATTTTAGTAACATATATTAAGTATATTAATAAAAAAACAATATTTCAGAATGTACGACACTCGCCGATTTACATATGATAATAAACGTGCAGTTGGTGATGAGAGTATGCATTTGCTCTACTATGCTCCTATTCAACATATTGGAAGTTATTTGACATAAATAATATGCAAGAATATTGTATTTATTCTATTCAATAATTAGTTTTATTGAAATATTTTGTATTTGTATTGTTTATAAGAGAAACGCAATAATAAACAAGTTTGGTCCAATCATAGCTGGACATCAAAGCTCCAAGCTGCTAGATACACAATCGAGTTGGCTTCATTCTTAAACATCTAGATAAACCGTTTGGAACAGCAAAGTACAGAATGCATTACACTAAGCAACCGATCAAGTTATTTCAAAAATAGTGCAACATTTACTTTGCGACTTCATTGATTAGCCTAAAATGCTAAAAACGTTTCTTTTAGTATCGAATTGAAAGTTAATAGGCAATTTTCAACTTTGGAATTAATGTGATAATGTTTTACTTGTTAAAAATGGTCTGAAAAAAGAAGAGAAGTGAGCCCGCTATAACAATACTTATTAAATTTTTATTAAATTGAATAGAACTATACTACATTGTCTAAAACTTTGCAAAGTACTTTAAACAAGCGTTAAGATACTAGCAAAACGGAAGCTTTTGAGGATCTTGATTCAACTTTCAAAAGTGCAGAGTTTGTTGGAACTTCTCAGTTATTCATATATCAATAAAACTGCAAGCTAAATTGGATAGCCAATTTCCGACGACCGGGGCCGGATAGAAATCCATCCGTGCGGAGGACCAAATGACTATTCCTGTCCAAATTAGGTCTTTTATAGATTACTTGGTATCTTTTAAACTATTCTCATCTCCTTTTTAGGTTCGCTCTATTTTATATTCTTACATTTTAGTTATGCTGCGTTCTAAGATTATATGGTCCACGAAGACTGCATACTGCATTCAACATGATGCGTTTTGGTGTCTCGCGGACACGCAAAGTATGTTAACTTAAATTATTGCACCGCACTAATTGGGCAGATATACTATCATTCAGCCTTCACAAAGAGCCCAAGTTAAGTCATCTGAGACACATTTCCCGGTGCCTAGCGCAAAACTGGATTTTTTGCTAAAGATGAAACAGTTTATAGTCAGATTCAAAAATAATAAGCAGGAGTGTTGCAATATTTCATCTGAGTAAGGCAGAGCGAAAGGAAGTTTGCAATCTGCTGATATAGCGCACGTATAATGCCATCAGGCGCAGAGGTATAAATGACGAAATACGCAGCATACACGGCCTTATTACTTTTGGCTATGACTATACACAACATTTCGTTTCGTAACCCTTTTCGATTTATGTCGAGCGATTTTTGGAAAAGCCACTTTGTCTATTCAGCATTCTTAATTTTAAACAAACTTCATAATTAAAATAAAATTTGTTTAGAACATCTGGATACTTCGAGTGCGTGAGATATACAGTGTATTATTACTTGGTCTATTTGGGTTTTTGGGTTTGGTTGTTGGCCCTTACATTCTGGTAAGAATAAACAATAATATTAATATTAATATTTATTATTAAGGGTTACTTTTTCTTGGTAGGCTACAGGTATGCAATGCTCTCGGGAAAATACTTAACTTCAGCTATAGCCACAGGCATATTCCTGTTCACAATCCCAATTGTAGCGGCATCGAAGGTAGGTGATTAGCTAGTTCATGGTTTCTAAGTGGGCCAGGGTTGGGAATTTCAAGGACCGGGGCGTGGGCCGAAAATTTTAGAACGGGCCCGCCCTTCCGGCCCGGCCGGTCTTTTCCCAGTCGTCAATTGGGCCTGGTGTAGCCTAGCTTATGGGAAGTTATTCAGGCCAGGCGAAATCTGCTTAAATTTGCTTCCCCGAGTTAGTTATTAGTCATATATGACATAACTAATACAATATATTAGTTATATTATATTTGGCTTCTAACAAGACTCTATCAAGATCGGTGTTAAGCGGTGTTACAATAGAATAAATGAAACATATTAATATTAAATATTAATAACATATTAATAAGAATAGAATCGCTCCCGATCCACCGATATTCCAATCACTTTTTGAGAACACCGCCGTTCCGTAGAATGCTGCGCTAAAAACGTAGCTCTAAGTCTTTTTGCTTAACTCAAAATCCATATGTAATCAATAAGCTACCAGGTTAATGACTGTTGTACTACTTATTCTGTGGAAAAAAGAATTAATTGACATTACACAATAAAGTAATATCAATGGAATATAGACACTAATTTGAATACTAATTTTAATGATGACGTGGAATAGACGAATTGAGGCGCGTGGAAAGAATGGAGCGCGAAAGGTGCTATAATGTATAGTCCATTACAAAAAGAAGACTGCAGTGCGCGTTGTTGTGTAGGGTTTGTAAAATCGCTCTTCTGTCGCAAAATTGGAAAACCAATATATGGTTCGAAGCGCAATTTTTTGTTCCATGTCAGAAAAATATTATAATACTAGTTTTATTTTGAATCAAGCCCAGAAAAAGACAAATACGCAATTGCGGAAGCCTATGTCTACCACCGCGCTTTCCGGTCCTTTGTTTGTTATAGACTATAGCACAACTATGCCAAATTCTGAAAGACAAGGATTTGTACCTTCCATCTAGGAATCCTAAGAAGGCCTAATAAGGCCCACTCAAGCAGTTTATCATGATAAATAATGAATTTAAGATTTTCTGGAGAACTCGTAGTGGCCAACTAATTGTGACTTTGTTCAAGCCAATTCCGGAACTATGGGGACCCCGTGAGGTGAACGACCGAAAACGGGCAGAATACCAAGAAAGAAATATGCGAGTCGGATAGTTGATGACAAAATACAATAATCAATAATTATTATTATTCTAAACAAATCTCTAATTTGTGGTATAAAACCCTGTTCATGTACATTTTTGAAATAATAAACGTATGATTTGAATTTTCTTTTTCTTTGATGTATGTGACTGAGGTCTTCAATCATTCAGATTATTTTAGATATTGGTCAAGTAAAATGAGGCATCTGATGTTGTACAAACACTTTAAAAGTATTTTATTCCGATATCAATATTTGGATCACAGTACAGGTTACATCATTAATTTGTTCTTGGATCGCAGCAACAGTGAATATATGACGGAGCGTTCTGGCCTTCTATCAAATCGTTAAAGTTATATTTGCTTGCATCAGTGGATCCAGAGCGTTTTCAGGCCTACGTTGCTTATAAACACTTTAGATCAATTAAATTGCTGGCTATTTCGAAAATCATCTCAACCGAATACCGTTCATATTATCTATCTTTGTTAGTTTTGACGCTGAAAGCAGCTGGTGGCTAAGCTAAACCTAAGCTTTATGAGTATTCGGCTGCACGAAATATGGGATGAGTTAGTTATTGAATTTCTAAGCCTTGTTCAGTTACAGGGAGTCGAACTTAAAGTATCCGATCCTCACCGAACCATTGAATGTTCGAAATGAGCCGTCATTGCTCGAAAGAATCGCAAAAGAATAGCACAAAACTCTGTATCGAAGAATTCTTTAAAATAACTTTTAAACAATTTTATTTTTAAAAAAAACAGAAAACCGCGAAATATTTATTACATACAAAATGTTATACATTTCTCAGAGAAAACATTATATTCCTGAAATTATTGAATTTCTTTTCTCATCCAAAGAGAAGACTGTTGATAAACTTGTCGTCCGGTTGATGCGAGTCCGTCATTAGGAGTCTTTGTTTTGATAAATTGAAGAGACTGGGTGCGCGACACAGAGGGAGTGGTCTGTTAAGACATTGCAGAAGATCGGCCTCCGACTTACGCCAGTGCAGAAGAGCCCCGCTGGGATGGATAGTCAGCCACTCTTCACTGAAAATAAGAGTATATTATTAAAATATTCTAGATTAATAATATTGTTAGTAGATTTGATAGGATGTATAAAATAGAGTAGTATTGGGCCGTTCCGTTCAACAAAAATTAAAAACTAGGTCCTTGATCATAGTTTCTTGACCCAATATCGAACTACGAAAAGTACAAGTTTTGTATCTAAAAACTTGAAGGTTCTATAAAATATATGACTTCAAGAACTGAAAAAAGAAGATTGGACAGGTAGTTTAAAGCTTTCTCTCAAAAATTAAATGTCGATGGTTCAAATCCCCCAAATAAATAATCTTCCATACCCTAAGTGTTTCATTATGAAGTTCTCAGCACCTCTCTTAAGTCCTTATATCTATTAAAATTAACAATAGTTTTCAGCTAAAATTTAACTGGTTTTCTATTAATTACATGAGGAATACGATCAAACGGCTCAAAAAAGTAGCTGAAGATGAACCCAGTGAATAGAAAAAGAAGACCACCAAGACATTATGTCAAATAGACTGATAGGTTTGCGAATGCCGCGGTCTCAATTGGAAGAATATATTGACTGTGATAGTGGGAGTACGATAATAAATATTGTATTGTATTGTATTGGCACGGGACGGCCCTTTATGGTAGAATTCCCTTCTGCTTACCATTTCATTACAAAACTCATTCTAACAATCGACGACTCTCGCAAGTTGGCCATAAAAATGTCACATTTGTACTCTTCAGAGGCAGGTTCAGAATCAGAGTCAGAACCATCATCGCTAGATTCATCGCCTTCAAACTGCAAAAAGAAACTGAATTAGTCTGGGGTCTCGCCACGAATACCGCATACCTCATAGCAGTTGATGATGTATTCAGCATTGTTCCATGCATCGTGATAGAGCTTGTTTCTTTTTGGGTCAAAATCGAGAGCGGGAAGTTTCAGCAGACCGAGCGATGCTTCTGCTAAAGAACCAGTTGATTACGGGGAAATTTGAAGGTAAATATAGTCTGTTTTGAAACCTGTGGTCCGCGCGCCACTGTGTCATAAGAGCCGGTGCGAAAAATATTCCCTTCAAATAGACGCTCTCGCTTTAACAGAACGCAGACAATCTGCCCATCCCACACAGTGGCGGACCGCAGGATTAAAGACATCATAGGTTTGGGCTTCGAACAAATTTCAATCTCTTTGGTTAGCGTAATCTGACAAGCTTCTAACAAAAAGAAAGTGGATTAGTGGTTGAGCACACTTTGTCCAGTCAAGTTCAAAATGACTCCGGTCCCCATAATTCAGGGAGTTCACAATGGGTAAAACTTACGCATTCCAATCCTGGCGACTCCATCTCTGTCCAGTTGAACCTTCTTTAGATCAATGGTGAAAAACTCATGGGGCAATATAGAAGCAGAATCATCTATGTCCTCATAGTCAGAAAGACGGAAGACCAGTTGGGAGCCATGGCAGAACGGCTGTAGCTTTTGGTAGAAACGCGCTGTAATGGTACGTGATTTAATGATGACTAATGAAAGTTACTGGAGGTAAATAAGTCTACAAAAGAGGAACAAAGTTGATAGCAAATATAACAAGGGTGGAGTTTTAAGGCCGAGGTTTCGAGCTTAATCGGGCCGACCCATGCCGCTCAAAAACTACCATAACCAACCCATGAACACCCATTAACAGGATTCTTTTTTCTCCAATTCTTTCCTCCAAATAAAGCCTACCATTATTCTCGATTGTATTCCTAATAGCTTCAATACGGATTACTAGCTCCAGT